>DWNE01001862.1:0-20487 GCA_018249875.1 Cecropterus toxeus | reverse complement strand
CCCACCCATCCCCAAGCCCACCCAAAAAATAAAAACCCCCCCAGTGCCCCCCTCCAAAAAAAGAAACCCCCTCCCCCCCCCCCCCCCCCCACAAACACTCAACAACAGATAATACACACACTGTTCCTGCCGGCGGAGACGACGACCCTATTTAAGCACAAGCATGTCAGTGCCCCACATTAGCATTAGACCAAAGCCGAGGTCCGTACCTTATAGGTGCTCTGGGGTCAGCCACAATCCCCTCTATCCAGAGGCGGAAGGCCATGTCTCCAGCAATAGTCTGATCCGCAACCGTCCCTCCCTTTAGCGAAAGAGGAAAGGTCGAGGAATCGGCCTATGGGGACCAAGGCCATTGTTGTCCCGGCTTTGGGCTTGCCTCAAAAAGCAGGGGCAATAGCAGCTACACAATGGATTAAAAAATGCGGCAAAATTTCCGTAATAATATCCTCCTTATCGAAGTCATAATATTTTCATCGAATTCTTTGAAAATTAACAAAAATTCAAAACTTACCGATTGTAAAATTTCATGAATACAGGTGTAAATAAATACAATGCATCTGATTAAATAATGTAAGCAATGGATAAAAACCTGAAACATTAAGAATGGACAGCCTATTAACACGCTGGAGATATTAAGTTTTATGGCACTCTATTAGATAACTATAGCTTACCATTAGTGAGATTTGCAAGCGGAGATCTTGCACACTGTCCATTAACTTTTTGTACGCAATTATAAATTTTCTAATAGTTTGTTCTTTATGCTGCACATTATACATCATTTTAATTTTACTAAGAAATATTCTAAGAAACTTGATTTGATCGTAAAATAACTCGAATGTCATTATCACCGGGAAAATGTTGAAGAAGTTAGTAAATGTTATTAGTACTCCTGATAAGGTGACAGAAGACTGAAACAGTAATGTACCGAAATCTATGCACTCGGATATACACTTCACTGTTGTTAGTATAAATGTAACTGTTAAAGATATTTTCAGGTTTACCGACGTTGCTTGCCATTGAATTATATTGTTGATATATTGGATATCAGAATAAAATTTAATAAATTGTTCATTTTTGTTTTTCAAGTTCAGTAAAATAATAAAGACGAAATTATTTGTAGACCCAAAAAAGGAGACATGGAATAAAACGAATGACAGGCTTTGAAAGATTTTTTTGTAACGAGTATATGCACAAAATAGCATGTACAGAATAGCGTAAGTCTTTGCCAATACGCACACTAATTTTGAAGTACTAAAATCAAAGTATAGTCCTAAAGCCATTCTCATACGCATTATGATATCAAAGATCGAAACATTTTTTAAGTTGTGAATAAACTTATTCATTTTATTACAAATTACAAAACGGATACGTGTGTCAGTGGTCACTCTCTTCCCACTAGTGCACTCAAATGTAGATAACATTTATTAGGGGTTTATACATTTACGATTTTAGCGTTAGGACTCGCGTCTAAGTCGTTAAAACCAAAATTATGCTGATACATCTTTTGTTACTTACTTAAGGATATAACTTTGTGGTCTACCCTACGCGACGACGAGTCTTTCAAAGTATTTTAAATAATTCTTCCTTTTTGTGGTCGACTCCGACTTAATTACCCGACTGCGTCAGAAGGAGGGTAATGTTTTTACGCGCTACAGCCCAAACAGCGTAACGGATTGTGACGTATGATTAAAATCGTCTCAGTTTGCAGTGATATAGGCTATATAATTAAAAAAATAGCGTTTGGAAATAGAGGAAAAAGAGAGGAAGGGGCGGTTTTTTACTATTACGACAATATGGGTATCAAATGAAAGCTACTAATGTTATCGCCGTTGATACTTAGTGTATGAATTTTTACGGTATTGTGGAGTTTGATATAATGATAACAATGCGTGTCGATATATCAAACTCTATGAGAGATGGCGCCTCTAGTTTGTCTCATTAAAAAAAGAGATGGCGCCACTAGCACGTCCGGGTTTTAAAGTACCATTATTTCCTGTTACAGAGTAGAGGGGTTTTGAGCTCAATCTGAAAGCAACATTCGTGGAGTGTAGACGGCTTACAGAGTATCACAGGCGTGAATGTATAATAAGTAAATTAAGTGTATGATAAGTGTAATAATTAATAAGGTTAATCAAATATAATTATATATACAAGTGCAAGTATAGTTTTATTACAAATGTATACATATTACAATATATATTAAAACAATAATATAGATATATTACCTTAAGTAAGTTTATGAGGTAGACTCTCAAAAACTCGCGAAGTCTCTTATAGAGCTCCAGGCCCACCAACTGGGCGCCGCCCTGCACTTGCCCGGTCTGAAAATAAACAAACAAAAATGTTGTAGGTACATGATTAATTTGTGTTATGGTGCTTGGATCCGCGAGGATGCCTAAGCTCTAAATGTTCTTGAATGCGTTAAAGGGTGTGTGAGGTCTGGCATATCACACTTCCAAGGTAGAACATACTCGTATGCTGTTCAGGCGAAGCGTGGGATAGCGTGGTCGAGTTTTGCGACCGCGTTATGCAGCAAAGGACGCCGAATGGGCCAGGGAACGCGCCGATCCAACGCGAAAACGAAGTCGCTGAGGGGACGAGGATGTTAATATCTCTCGGCGCATTGTCCCTGTATTACCGGGACTAGAATAGGGCTACGGTATCCCCAGCCTGTCGTATGACGCGACTAAAAGGGTACTTCCGGGGTTGCGGGCGGCAAAAGTGTGAGCTCAAACTATCCAGTCAAGTGACCCCTGGAAGGAGCGAGTATGTGTGGTCGCATGCCGTCGTAAATACCTGAAAGCACGGTGAGCGCTGATGCTCACCGGGAAAGAGCCAAAAAGGGAATTGCGCTTGGAGGACTCCGGTTGCGTTCCGTTGGAGATCCCGGAGTCCTCTACTTTGACAATTAATTAACCATTTAAATATATATTCACATATATATTCAGTCCCAACTGCGTGCTCGTTCGCTGCTTCTGTATAATAAAACCTGTTAATCCCTAGGGAGACGTTCCTTACCTGCTTCTTCCCGGTGAACATGTGTCTGTTGGGATTCGCAGCATTCCCGGGCCGGCTGGTGGGGCTTTGGTGATGTACAGACGTACAGTAGTTATACACATGACTGTGTTGTTTAGGAAACGTATTGCTATTAATATATAAAGGGTATAGAAGATGGAGGTAGGTATTTTTGTTGATAATAATGATTGAAAAGCACGGTAGTGCTTCGCCAAATTCTTTCTGGCAATGCACTTTTGTGTTTATTTACACGAAAGGTTTCACCGTGTTTCTCAACATAAAGATATAAAATTTGGTATGTAATGTTCATTTATCATATATATTTTATTTAACGCTTATATATGGTTTTTCCCAAATAGTCGAGTAAAAGTATAATAATATATATTTAGATTTGTTTATCAACTAGCTTTCATCCTTTTTCCTCGATTTCCAGGCGCCATTTTTAAAAAATATATAGCCTATGTCACTGCAAACTGAGATGATTCTCATGATATGACACACGTCATGACACACGTCACCATCCGCCGAGCCGTTTAGACTATAGCACGTGCCAAAGCAATGGACATACATACAAACAAACAAACATACATACATGCATAAATACGCTCGAAAAACATTAATTTGATATCTTATACAAGCTTCGATGTAAAATCGTCAGTGCGATTGAGAAAGTACAACGCCAACTAGTTGCAGCGACGTCAACGGCTTTCGTTACGCATTTTCGTTTCATCCAAAGAAAACTTCAAAATATAAATAAAATAATGCACCACCGGAACCGGAATTACATTTTCATGTTAAAAAGGATACGTATATAAATGTATGTATCTGTTTTTCTGCATATACTCCCTCATATATACTTGTTCGATGCCTTCTCGCAGATCCCCCCATATCTGAAAAAAAAGAAACATATATTTCAATCCAAAATCATAAATATCGTAAAGTGAATAAAGACGACGCTTTCTACACTTATAGCCCCACACTAGGATTTTCTACTGTGTCGTGGGTGCCATGGACACACAAAGACGAATACACAAACACCCAGACCCAAAATAGAAATCTAAAGTCATCATTCATATTTCTGTCTGGCCGGGAATCGGGACCGTCAGACCGGTATGAAGACCACTCCGCCACGCGGGTCGTAATAAAAACAAGTAGAACAAATATTTTTTTCCTGCCATAACGATAATTGGTCTCAATGAGTCTGTCACAAGTCACAAAGATTTATGAAGATTTACTTACTGCAATGCAAGTGCAAAGTAGTGCCACTGCCATGATGTCTTAGTTCAACAAAAAATGAAACATAATTTGACAGTTTTTGTTTAATTTTCTTCCTTATACAAAGAAGGGGCACGAGGTAAGTAAAAACGTCATTTTGGATTAGAATTATCGGAACAATTTTAAGTTTATACAGCGGTCGAGCGCGAGCCCTTATTATCCATGGTAGGTACACATGATCTCATTATTGTCTACTATTTTCCGCATACCACTAAATATTTATGCTTGTTATTTATATTTCCACGCATATTTTATTCGACGTTTAAACTTACATAGTAAAATTATATCTAATAAGGTAATAAGTTGTTTCTTATATAAAAGAACATCCATAAATTATTTTAAGAGACATTTAAGGGATAGTTGGGGATAACAATTCAATATTCTATTTTTTCTGCAATTAACCGTGTAAAATTGCGAAAAACCTATTTTTTTCCTAATTTAGATAATATCTCACCGTAAATTACACCAACGGGGAGCAGGGGGAGTAAAATCTCAAAAAATATCCCACGTATTTGATACTTAAATGTACGTCACCTCACCTAAAGGTACCTACCAAACAAGCGGTTATTCTAAGTATAAATACGCCTAGGTCCACATGCGTGTGAGTCCAACATACAATAGTTATCTATAATTGCATTGTCACAGTGTATGTTTGGACGTTACAACTCATTATTTTCAAATTAGCTGTAATCTTCCACTTAACACAAGGATCAACGAACTAAGTTTACATACTTTACGAATATTCGGCGCGTTTAATGCCAATCCAAACTTATGTGTAATACGTATCTTTAATAGGAAGTAAGCATTATTAAAAGAATAATTAAAATTCGTTAATGTACAAATTTATTGTCTTGAACACATACAAAAAATTAAGCTATAATATTCAGATGATTCCCACATTTGTGGGAACCCAACAAATGACGTGCGATTTGAACAATGCTTTTTATCGTTATGTTTTATTTTGACTGATTTTAATTATAAAATCAGCCAAACTCACAAGTTCCGGTCTCAACTAAACTTAGTGGTAACTTAAAGTAAATAGACTCTTAGTATTAACATTAATAATTAATTTTAAAAGTACGCAATAATATTTTGAAGCAAATACACATAAAAATTACTGTACACAGACTTAAATATTATGGTGAAACAATAAAATGTCACATTGTTGGGCAGGGATTATCTGTGGAGAAAGATCAGTCCTTAGACCTTATAAATCGGATCTCCGTTTCCGGTCAAGTCTTATTGGCTGTTTGAGAAATAGGACTTTAGTTACTTTGACTTATTGACATACTGCCAGGTGGTAGAACCAACGTAGTTCGACCGGGTAGGTACCACCGCCCCACCTATTTCTAACTTGAAGCAGTTCTTGCGTTTCGGTGGAAGGGTGTGGTTGCCGGCTTACTTATAATAGAAGACCATCTCAGTACTCCCGAGAGTAACAACGCATCTGTAATCGACTTCACATAAAACCCTGTTCTATGTAAAGTTGCTTACAGATGTCCATGGGTGGCAGTGACTACTTATCATCAGGTGGACTGCATGCTCGTTTGCTACTTCAATCTAAAAAATATGGTGTGTGTTGAAAGTTTTGTTCCGTTATACAGAGAAACCCGTGGCCAAAACGAGGAACTAACTGATCAAGGCATTAGTCCTATTACGCTGGCTAAATTCTTCAGTAAACATGAGATATCTTTATACAGCGGTTAAAGAAGCGACAAAGTGAAAAAAATCGTATGTAAAAATCCTCTACATTACATCTTAGACTTTTAACGGCACAATCATTCGCATGATAGGCGAAAAAGTCTTATGTATGAAAAATAAACTATGTACATTATGAGTAATTATAAGTCAAGTAAGTTAGATTATAAGTTAAGTTATAATAATAAGCATTCGTACCTTAAAATACATAACATGATGTTTTTTCACTAAAATTAAACTTGAGTCATGCACACTGCCCAAGAAATGTCGTAGTCCATCAGCTGTAACCACTAATTAATCACGTCACTCTGATGTCTCGGCATGACGAATGATACCATCAGTCATCACAATTATTCTTATTGAGTTGGACTGTGTCTCGGTGTCCGTATTTCCCGCTTGTCAGGCCATCTGCCTGCGGTGTATTGTACGAAACCAGGGTCTGTCGGTGTGCCAGATGCTCTCCCTTCCACATCCTCCTTATCTCTCTCTTCTATCGGCTCCATGGGAAACAAAACAGGCGTATCTCCTCTCCGAGACCTCGTAGAGCCTCTTAAATAATCTTCTAGCTGCTGTAAAGTCGGTGTCGCTACTGTCTTCGCTCTAGAAGGAGATTTCGAGGATCGTCTCTGTTCGTAGCTCGGAGGACCATCGTCGAAAAGACTCTGTTGTCGCCCAGGCTTAACTTTCGCAAATACGGGAGTCTGTAACTCTGGTAGGTACTGTTCCTTCACTGGTAACCGTCCGTCTACAATGTCTAAGTAATCTCTGAAATACCTTTCATTAAACTTCGCTAACTCTCTTTCGTAATGAAGTCGGTCTGCGTCTGACAAAGGGTCAGAGAGACGCACGTAATTGCCGGCTTCAATTCCATTACGTACAGATCCAAACTTAGTCTGTTCTAGTTCTTTTTCAATTTTCGGGGCATCAAATTTCGTAAAACCATTTTTTGGTTCATCGAAAAACGTTGTTTGTGTTTGTTCTTTATGGGTTTCAGTTTTGCCCTTCTCTAAATCTAACGTTTTTGGTCTTTCAGCAAGGATATGACCATTTGTCTGGCTGCTAGGTAAATGTCCATTCGTTTGGCCGTTAGTCAAATGTCCGTTTGTCTGACCGTTAGCCAAATGTCCATTTTGCTGCTCATGGCCATTACCAACTGTCTGGCTAATAATAGAGACTTTTTTCTCTGGTTTTGGGGATTTAATGGGGTCAGTTTGCACGTAATTCGTGGACGTATATATCCTTGGGCCCATAAGATCCAACAAAAATAAAGCGGCAACGACCAGAGACAAGGTTCCAAGCACGGAAGCGTTAACAATTAAATTCCTTGGGACAGAGTCTAAGGATGCCAATTCTAGACCACCTGGGGAGGAAAAATACAAAAATATGTTAAAACTTATAATAGAGTTCTATATTTCTCACATTACAAACCCTACATCGGTAATCCGTTAATTACTCTTCCATCGCAAGGTAAAGAGTACTGTTAAAGTGACAAGGATTTAGACTATAGGCCACCATACTGGCGTAGAAAGGATTGGTAAACTTCATACCTTTGAAAACTTTTTATAAGAACTTTTATGCGTTTAGATTTTTCCGCGCATTTTCCTTTCCATTAAAGCAAAAGTTATTATTTTTCTAATACACATATAACGCCAAAAATTCAGCAGTGTTTGTATCATGACTGGGATTAAGAGGCTAAAGTTCAAACCATGGCTTTCACTACTTTAAGCCCTACTCACCCAAAATAAGGAAGAACAGCAATCCAAAACCAAGGAAAATTCCTTCCAATATCCGTCTTCCCCTCGGTATCTCTTGGTAGATTCTCGCCAATATTAGACCGAAGGTAATTATCACGTAACCTGCAAACAAAGGTATTATCAGTGCAGTTACTTCGACTTCGTGGCTCTACAGTAATTTATTGTTCTAACACTCGTAAAACGAGTTTGCTGTTTCAATATATGCACTACAGATAAGTTAGTCACATTTTCAAATGTTAAAAAGGCGTAAAAATTCTGACTAATAAATAGAAAAAAAAAATACAGACGAATTGAGAACCTCCTCCTTTTCGGAAGTCGGTTAACAAAGTAAGAAATATTATCATGAATTCATCATGAAATAAAGAAAATCTGCTTTTAGAAACAACATATACTTGATGCTTTTACAAACAACTGATGATGCGCGTAGCAGAGCGGTAACAGAGGGTTCCGGATTCGATTCTTACTCAGCTAGATATATTGATAATGGAGTTAAATATCTGTTTTGGTCTGAGTGTTTGTTTTCTTACGTGTCTGTAAAACCCTCGACTGTGAATGTCCTTTTTTAACTAAGTAAAAACTTCAACCTCCAACCATGTAGTACCGATGAATCACGAAGTTCTTTAGGTCTCACCTCCATAAACAGCATCCGCGAAAGCACCGCCCACAGAATCCCAGGTGACTGAAGTGAGCAGCGACCACTCACGGGACAGCTTCTGCAACAGCAGCGCCAAGCGTGCCTCGTCGTCAGTGGACACTCGCTTCGTGACCAAGCACGCCACGCAAAACATCTGTCAACATAAGCATTAAATTAATGGAAACACCATTTAACGCCATGAAAAGTCAATTCATTTGTTTCTGTACCTACAATTTGTTAAACCCATGTATTTAGAATTGCAATTTCTATTAAGAACTGCCTGTTTTTTTTGTTTGGTGGCCCATTTTTTTGTCCTAATAATAAAAATTGCTGGAAAAATCCCACCTTTATAAACTTATGCAACTCTTAAGTAACTACCTACCTTCCCGTCTAATTTAATTATCACTCGTCGTTTTTCAATAAGTATAGGTACTTACCAAGCTTATGTATTCTTTCATTTATGTAAATTAACAGACAGCTACCTGATATAAGTAATCACCAGAAGAATCGCCAATGCGTCGCCGACAGAAAGTACCCCATAGTTTATTAGTTTGTCTAGGCCTTTCAATAATTTCTTATATTTAACAATAAACCAATTATTATATAAACCAAATGTAGGTATTTTAAAGTTGTTTCCCTAGTGTTATATTTTATTTGTTAATAAATATTCTACATGTATATTTCACAAGTAATCCAACTGCCGCCAAAACTGCCTTGTTTATAACACAGTATAAACAAGTTACTTAACTGCTAATACCTAAAGCGAAAAACTCACTACGTATATTTTAAGGAAACTTCACAAAAGCCATAAACACAATAGGTGATCCGACGGTAAGTACGCTGTGACCTCCTGAGCGTCCTCCCTCGGTCCTCAGCGTCGCTGCTGTCCACCGTGGGAGCGGCATTGGATACACTACGTAAAATTCCTATTACTACCTACTTCAGTTTAAGATGAAGTATTAAAAATCCTCCGTAAACATCAAATACTTGCATGTAGCTAATAGCGGATATCTGTTTAGGTTCGAAAGTAGGTACCATTTCTATTTTTGTTGTATAAATGCAACGCATAAAATATAACCATTGGTAGTATCAATAGTTCTCATTATAATCGTGTAATGCATTTAAATATAGAATTATGCGACGTAGGTTGGTAGGTAGGTACATAGTAGGTACATACTTAAATTTGCATATTACGAATGAATATAGGTATTATATAGTTTTAAAGCTATATAATTCTTTGATTGCCTCAAAGATTTATATCAAGCGAGAATTTTCTTTATTATGCCTGATAAACTTTTCGTAAGTAAAATAAGTAATTGATTAAGAGCTACAAGGCTATAACTTTGTTTTAAGACAAATCTTATAAGAGTGTTAGCGTAAAAGTAGGAAAAACAGCTACAAATCCATGCAAATAATAGGAATGAAGTCTCCGTTCAGAACAATGACGGAATAGTAGGTGGTAGAATCAACGTAATTCGACCGGGGAAGTACCACCGCCATACCTATTTCTAGCGTGAAGATCTTGCGTTTCGGTGGAAGGGTGTGGTTGCCGGCTCACCTTTATATGAGGCGACCACCTCAGTCCTTGGGAGTAGCAACGCATCTGTGGTCGCCTTCATATAGAGCCCCTGATCTATATGAAGTTTAATTAGTTTATTAATTAAAAAAAAAAATAATAGGTATAGGATTTGGCAAAATAAAATTGAAGGACTAACATAACAATTCTTACTTCAATATATTTATATTTTTGTCTGGGTTTGTCTTTAGGTATCTTTGAAATCATATCAAACCAATAACAGCGGATTTAAATTATTAATTTAAATATATTTATAGTCCATGTCTAGATGCAACTTACATGTAAGTATAGGTATCTTTATTTCCTCACAATTTGTTTATGAAACGCGTCTGAAAACGCGAGACCCAGTAGTTTATAATCAAAACACCTACTATGTAACCATAATCCTCTTTACGTTACCGCATATTGGTAAGCGGTAGTGAATTGAGGTTTTGTAAACAGAGACGTTGAATACACCTAATGGTGCACATGACTTTGACATACAGCCACGCCGTGTACTTGCGTAATCAGATGTACGCACAATCCATGAGAATTACTGCATTTACACTCATGTTATGAGAATACATAAGGAAACAGATGTGTTGTTAGCATTAAACTTGTGTTAAAGCAAAGATTTTCAGTCTTCCATATCCAAAGGATAAAATCGGGCGCCTATTAACTAAGACTCCGCTGTCCGTCTGTCTATCAGCAGGCTGTATCGCATGAACAGTGTAACTAGACAGTTTAAATGTTAACAGACGATGTATTTCTGTTACCGCTATAACAACAAATACTAAAAATAGAATAAAATAAATATTTAAGGAGGGGGCTTCCCTACAAAATACACCGTTTTTTATAGATACACTACGTACGAAACCCTTAGTGCACGAATCCGACTTACACTTGGCCAGTTTTTTAAAGAACACGGCTAATGTAATGCCTATCATTTATTCAAAAGGATGGGTTCCTAGGTTCAGTTCTCATTTTGGCAGGGAAATGGCGCATTAAAAATGTCCATTGGAAATTGAAGTATTTGTGTAGCTATGTGCTGATAAACACACCAAACAGATATACCTACCCATTCGCCACCATTAGTACCCAAGATTTTATTGCATAGGGTAATGGCACATATTCAACCAATTTTGTATCTCTTACTGTTCTATTATACTATTTATCAAATTACTTAGTTAATATAAATTGTATCGATTGTATTAATTCCAACGCAACAATAGGTATTATAAGAAACGTATCATATGCCGAAATAATGCAGGCGTAAATAAATACAGGCATTTGGCGGTAACTGTTGCTGCCAACCCTAATCAGTTTCTTATAAAAACTGTGTATACTACATTTATTACGGAATTTACCACATCCTAAATGCTACGTAGGTACTGCAGTTTTTTCAGCATTTTAGGAGTATCTAAACGACCCCAAGTTAGACAATCCATGAAGGTCGCATCGTACCGTGAAACAGTCTATTGTTAGATTCGTAATTCGTATGACAATTTCTAATGAAATGTTCAATAACACTTAGAGCAATTTTAAATTTGTTTCACTATGCATGATGTCGTTGTTAGGGTAAGAGATAGGACCGTACGTATCCCTAGTGATACGGTAAATTCCTGTAAAACCATCCCAACAAACTGATAGGGTTAACATCAGACTAATTCGAAAAAACGTTAAATTATCCGCTATCTAATTATTTATAATCAGTTAATGTTTTGGCAAATATTCGAAATATAATAAATATTCATTGTATTTTACATAGGTACCAGAACATATAGTGGGGTTTTTACCTCTAACCAAATAAATAGCTATCCCAGTAACCGTCCCCGGCGCTGCGAAAAGGCCTTCGAGATCTCCAAAGAAACACAACCGGAGTCCTCTGAGGGCGTAACCCCCATCGGGCTCCACCCAGGTGACTACATACTGCCGTCCTTCCCGGGGTCGTTTGGTTGGACGGTTTAAGATCTAGATCTCTTAGTCGCCCCTTCGCAAAATCTAGCCCTCTTTTAGTTGCCTCATAAGACAGCCAGGAGAAACCGTAACCCTTATCCGATCTCGTAACTACAAAACGAACAGCAAAATACCTACCTACTTTTAGCGCGAAGAATTGTAAAAGACAATTGTAAAAGACAGTAGTTATAAGCCCTAGTTGTAGTGCCAACACATCTTTGCCCATGAAACATCTATAATCGGCTATCGATAAAACTCCTGTTCAAATAGAACTCGTGCGAGATGTTTATGGGCGGCAGAAATAACTAAAAGAAAGTTTAAAATATTTTACTCAATTCAAATGTTCCTAATTAAATTCCATCTGTTCCATAAGTACCTCCTAAATATCCCGATGAAGGAAGTCTTTTATTTAGTCCTAAAATAAATGTAATTAAATTAAATTATCAATTAAATTATGACATCGACATTAGATGAATAGCGATACTTGCACGCTAAGACAACACATCCATGCATCGTAATTTCTGCAACGAAAGTTCAAGGATAAATATTGTCGATATCCATGTCACTTAGCGTTCGACACAAGTATTCCTGCTGTCCGTATATGCAAAACAATATAAGCCAATACTTAGCGATTCTTTTGTTATATTTTAAAGGAAATCGTCGTCCGCAACAGTTTCTTTTTGATGGAAATGAGACGGCAAAATTAACACTGACCCGACTTCACAAGGTATCCCTGTTACTTTGTCCTAGTAGCTTTTATAAATTTCTGTAATGTAGAGTCACACAAAGAAGAGTTTAGGTCTAATTTAAATGGCCATCCTAGTCACAGAATAAGAGACAACATTTGTTGACATCATCTTTCTACAAACTTTATTACTATTGCCTTAACTTGCCATGCAAAAACAATCAATTGTAGTTCTTGAAACTATTTCTAGGAATTTGTAATTCTAATTTGTGGTCGCGCACATGATTAATTAATTTTATCTAGGTGTAGGTAAGCACAGTAATCCTCCGGTCACACGTAAGACGTGAGAATATTGTTACCCAGATCAGTTTAATAACAGTCATTAGATTGAATGACACATTGATGTTACGTGGCCGCTGTAATAAACTTATCCACCCGGCGGTAGTGTTGAATTGTCAAGTTTAAAAGTTACATATATATTCGATTAAAAGTACTTCTTTTATTTTCTAGTGCTCATGCTAAGGCACTTTGCTACCCTTAAATCTAAGACATTCATGAAGGACGACATATTTATCTCATAAAAGCGAATCTAGGTACCTTATATTTATGTGAAACAAATAAAAGTCTATAGACATTTAAAACATTTCACTAAGTCACTTTTAGGAGGCATCAATTTTAAAATTACAGGTTTCTACTATACTTCACGATGTGTCATTACAGACCAAATTAAAGTATAATAACATTTCTAAAGTTTCAATATTTCATGGAATGATAAAAGCGCAATTGTTTACATCTTAATAATAATATTATAGTTGCATTCTTTACATATTTTAATTTTAATTGAATAGACAAATCATGTATAATAGGTTCGTTTCAATAGGTCAGAATTGTTATGCAAAACATATTGAGCCATCAACAACGCCTTGGTTCGACAATTTCAAATAACATGTTTGGGGATTGGACAGTTCTACAAACTGCAAATAACTTTGAAAGCGAATAATTTCAAGTAGGTTATGCTTTTTGTTAACCGAAATAAAGAAACATTATGCGGTATGAAATGAAGTTTTTCCTATGTATTTCAATATATCGTATATGAAATACATAGTAAGAACTTCAAGAAAACAATCAGATGACCAGAAAAAACGACCAAGCGCGAGCCGGACTCGCGCATAAAATGTTTCGTACCATTATCTAAAAGCAGCAAAAAAAGGCACGTTTGTTGTATGGGACTCACCCTTAAATATTTAATTTATTCTGTTTGTACACCCTGGTGACAAACAGACGAACAACTGTCTTAGTCTTAATAATAGGGTTCCGTTTTTACCCTTTGGGTAAGGATTCTCAAAAATTATAACCTGCTATATAGGTGCGAAACCCCTTCACATTGAGGATTCTATACCACCATACAATATTTTCGAAGAAAACTGTACCTATTTAATTTACACGAGAAATTAACATTTTTTTTCCGTTTTCACTGATTATCAATTAAAAGTACAAAGTTTTATTATCGGCTAGGGCTCGCATGAGACTTTGCAAGTTAATACAAATATTTAAACCCCTTAAGGGGGTAATACATAATCAACTATTTTCAAAAAAATATTTCTAGCTATGCTAGGCTCTGCAATGATTAGTAAAAACTAAGTATATCGCTTAATTACTATATTTAAAAAAAACCTAGAAAATATATTTCTTCTCAAGTCAACATGTTTTACTTTTGAACGCGATAACCAACTTCATATGATATCAGCACGTTACTTACAAACTCTACTATCTTGAGCGCGACCCACTTGTCGCAGACCGCCATCACGAGCACGTCACACAACACACACGGGCATCACTCCGCGGACGAGCCCGGTACGTTCGGCGCGAAGGGCGAGCGGGCGGCGCGGGCGCACACTGTACTCCAAGTGGAAACGTCTTCGCTGTCGCGTGGCATTGACGAGACCTTACTTAGATTCGTGGTAGTGGTCATGCGTGAACTTAGGCTTCAACGATCTCAAAATCATTGTATTTCTTCACTCGTTATCGATATTTTATAACGACCTGCGCCCCACGGTTTCACCCACCACTACATACAAAAACTAACACTCAGACGTAACGTGATGTTATATAGTTACCTACCTTCCTAAATAAGAGTATTTGACACAAAAATATTTTTGCAATTCGAACCAGTACTTCCCGAGATTAGCGCGCTAGTAGTATTAAAATAAACAAATAGTAGTTTTGATATTGAGATCGCATCAAAAACAAACATAAAAAGCATAGGGTTAGTGAAGCGTAAGATGCGAAATAAAACAGGCATTAAAGCATTATACTTAAATTTATTTATCAATCTGGCATGCAATATTATTAAAAATCTCATAAAACACCGAGAGATAAATTCATATTGTCTCGTTACAAAATGTTTTAGATTTTGCTCATTGTAGATAGACAATTTCATAATGCTGGGTTAAACATGCTGAGAA
Organism: Cecropterus toxeus; assembly: GCA_018249875.1. Classification (NCBI taxonomy): domain Eukaryota; kingdom Metazoa; phylum Arthropoda; class Insecta; order Lepidoptera; family Hesperiidae; genus Cecropterus; species Cecropterus toxeus. The sequence continues at coordinate 5,450 of DWNE01001862.1, read as the reverse complement.
AACAGTTCCAAATTGATTCGTGTACTTAAAACCTGATTTTAAATAGACTTACTCATACACAGATATATTAAATTACAATATTATGAATATTCCGTTGAAAAAACCTCAAAAAATGCAGATTGCCAGTTGTGCAATAATCCTAAAGGCGGGGCGTGCTCGCCCACGCCCACAGTTGCCCTTAATTCATATTCAATAACATTAAAACAATATTGTAGACATTCTTAAATATACCGCGATACTGCCTTATAAAAGCTTCAAATTTAATACATTAAAAGTAATTCAAGTGGATTCTTATAAAGGACATCGTGAGATTAAATATAAAATCTAAAATTAAAATTTACCTCTCTTATGCCTTAAAAGGAGTGGAGAGATTAAGTTTAAATAAAATCAATAACGCATAATACGTTAACACACGTTAGTAGCTAGACGCAACACCACATTTCCAACACAACACATAGTTTAAACAAAGCAAAATGTCTTCAAGCAAACAAAACCAAATGTGCATTTTAGGACATTTACACAGTGCTTTAACAAACAAATTCCATAACATTCCCCATTACATTCAATAAAATTGCTCAATCAATAATTCACACTACACCTCCAATCATTTATGCTCGCTTAAACAGCAAATAACGTAAATATCATTGAAAAAGCAATTCGATTGGACAATATCTCTCTCTCACTCCGAAACCTTTGCCCTCGAAGTATTAGTGCAGACTACATGCATTCTTAATTAGTGTTATAAATTAATCAACTTTGACAAAATCACATCATAAAATAAATATTTAACTGGGTAGCAAAGCCGTATTACTATTACCGACAAAATAGAATTTCAAATATACTATTTTTCCCGGTACGAATATTATAATTTTACAATAGTAAGGGCAATGAACAAATGACCATATGAATCATTAACTGTCGCGAATTATCTTAGGACACAACGAAACACAATGTAACAAAAGCGCGAAGAGTGCATGCAAAATCGATCAATCGAAAATTCATGTTTATTATAATATAAACATTCAAGTTCTTTTTCTTTCTGTGAATTTTCTTTTCCTGAACTGAAAATAGGTACACTGTTAAATTCCATAAAACTGATCATTAAATGTTTCGCTTTAATAGTCCCATCAATGACAATTCAAACAACACTTTTAAATGTGTTATACCAATAAACTATTCTTTGTATTTTTTTAAAGAATACTCATCGTTTAATTTAAGACAAATCTAGTTGTTGATCCGTTTAAAATTTCGAGTAAAACATCGCTCGTTTACAACGCCTAAAATGCGTTTGTTGGCATTATTTTTGAATACATTTACATCAGGGTTGTACCAAATGCCGCGAATTGTATTCATACATGTATTTATTTTTGTAATTTTGCTTAAAAAAGATTTGTCATACTTTCAAACACATCGACTTCTCAGTTTCTGTCTGATTCTCGGTATAAAGATTGTATCATCTCAATACAGCTTAGCTACCCAGCGTGAGCTGTCGACTCACGGGTCGTTCTTGGGCGAGATGAACTGCTGCATGGGGTGCGGCGCGGTCCAGGGATTGTAGTGCGGGGCGGGGGTAGCGCCCCACACGTCGCCCACGTTGCCCAGACCGGAGCCCAGCGTTGGGCTCGCGAAGCTCAGCGACGACATCGACGACACCAGCGACTCCACGCCATTCACATGGCTCGACCAACTGTTGACAGTGATATTAAAGTGTTTTTATGTAAACGATGATTTTATGTCCCGTATTGAAGCACGAGTATTTAGGCTACTTGTGTATAATTATGTCGTTTTTTGTAAAATGTTAGCCGATATGTTTAAAAAACATACTTGACAATAATATTAATGTTAATAATACGTTATTAGAAATATCGAAAAAAAAAAATGAAACACGTAAAAACTCTTCAGCTAAAAAAGTCCATCACGATTTCACAAACAATAGCAAAGATTTATAAGTAGCTGAAATAAATTGTAATGCATTTTTATTGATAGGGTTTTTATGGAAAATCTAAGTCATGGTAATTGATTCCATGTTCCTTATATAATTGCGCAGTTTATAAGCTTCTTGATCTTTCAATATCAATTTATTTCGTTCAAAAATACATATATTTCCATTTGCGCATTTTCAGTCTACTATGGCTCAACGATACAGGACCGACATACTAAATAAGTATTGCTTAAACGCTGTACCACTACACACCGCGTAAACACCTTTACTATGTTAAGCTCTAAGCGTTGAGTAGTAAATAAAGTATACGAATATATAAGCAATCCTAGAGTGAGGAAAGCAAATATCAAGTAAAGATTAGAATTGACGATGCATTGCACGTCGCAAATTTCGACGTTACGACGGTCATTGCCGCGCATTTGAGCGCTGCAGCGCGGCACTGTATTTACGTGGTAGATCATAATGCAGTGTATCATGCGCAGGCGCCGCGGATGTGAGCAACGTTCTAGCGAGAACATAATGTGGTGTGTCTCACTCTCTGGGCGGCGGCGCGGCGGCGGCGCGCTGCGCCTCGTGTATCATGCGCAGGCGCCGCGCCTGCGAGCAGCGCTCCAGCGAGAACGACGCCGCGGGCTCCTCGCCCACGCGCCGCACCTCCACGCCGTGCTCGGGCGTCCAGCGGCCCACCTGGACACACCACCAACAAAGTGGACAATAATGACACAGGTATCCAGCAGGTCAGCTGGACACACGGCAAGCCACATAAAACCAGTCTTGTCGAAATGGGCGCCTAGGCCCCTTTGAAGGCACTCTAGGCATTATGTTGACAATCCAGATAAATTGTCAATTGAATTTAAGGCGATGTGTATTCTAAATGGTCCAAATCGGGACAACGCCGATGTTACATTTGAGAAGTTAGTTTCGTTGTCGACACAATCGTACGAGTACCTCGCGGTACTGTCGCAGCAGCTGCGGCGACTGCGGCAGCGACCAGTCGACGGCGGGGCGCGCGCCGCAGCCCCAGGCCGCCGCGGCCGCCGCCACCAGCGCCTTGCGCGCCATGGCGGCGCCGCGGTGCGAGCGGTACTCCACGATGGCCGCGCACGACGCCACCGCGCGCCGGATGCGCACCTCCTGCACCTCGTCCGTCAGCGCGTACAGCAGCCGCACGATCTCCGCGGACGGCGTCGTCGGCGGGATGCGCGATATGAATATGCGACAGTTGTTTATCGACGGGCATACACCTGACAGTATAATCTTATTACAACACCATATAATAATAATACTATAATTGCGTCAATTTACCACGGAGAAACGACACTTTTCCGATCGAAATATGCGTCAATTTAACCCGAAGGCCACGAAAAATTCACTTAACGCTGCAAGCATTAGCTTTGACCGAAATTCAGCAAATTTCGCTACAATTTACTGTAGAATTTCTTAGCCGTATATTAACAAACACATATATTTGTTTGTTATCGTTGATGCTTGCAACGCCAAGCGAAAACTCAAACGAATGTTATTGGCTCTCACATTAGAGACTTAATTTTAAATTTACGCATGATCTTAATTTTAGATATTCTGATCAAGCGAAATTTTTTTTCAAGTGTTACTTCTAACTTAAAGATTTCATCAATTTTATATATGAAGAAAATAACTAATAAATAAAAAAAATTGGCTGTAAATACGCATACCCAACTGCCACGATGGTCTGATCATGTAGTTATTGAACATGCGAATGGCATTGCTCGCCTCCGCCTCCGTAGTATACATTGCAAAAGCATAGCTAAAACAATTTCATAATTAAATTTTGTAATTAATAAAACAACAATGTCCATAATCACAATGATAAAACTTTGGGTAAACTTTAGGTAAACATAAAATAGAAATACGCACCCTCTATTCCAACCGGAAAAGTTGATCATCAAACGGAACTCAAAAAGTTCACCGGCTTGCCGAAAAAGCGGCACGAGAGTATCTTCGAAACAATCATGAGGGATTCTTCCGATGAATACCTAAACGTTAAATATATTGTAATTTAACTATGCAATACAATTTCGGAATCTACTAGACACGAGCCGCGTCCATCGCAAGATTTGAAATATGCTTCTTTTTTTATGTTTTTTTTTCTAAGAAAACATCCTAAACAGTAGTCAATGGGCGCCCTAGAATGTTATGCCCCTGCCAGTCGCCGGCCAGGTGCGCCAGGGCCGTGCCTTGATATGATGCTGCAGAGATAAACTATGCAAATCTCCTCTTGAACGTCAACTATAAATAGCCAGCGGTCACGTGTTGAAGGGTGTAATAAAGAAGCAAATTAATCACAACATCTAAGTATGTGTGTATTACGATCAAAAAATATTTGTTGCTAATGTTTTTATTAAGGCGCTTAGGCAAATTAAATTAAAATAAATCATATAGAATATAGTTTATAGAAAATTCGTAAACGTTACGTTAAATTATTCATGCAGAACCCAATAGATTTCGCGCGGTTGGGACAGGGTAGTTAAGCTACGAAATCCGGTTCTTGCACAACCGAGAACTCGTAGTAACCCTTGGCACTCGAGGCCTACTTCGCTTACGCAAACCAGCAGTCTAGTCCACGAAAGTACTTCCGACAAAAATATCTTATCGCCCATCATATTAAGAAAACCAAATTACAAAAGACCATAGGATTGTCGCTTGATTTAAGTCATCAAATCACTCAAGCGCCACAGCAGCGCCGCTCGAGCTGCTACTTCAAATTGGCCGAGCGCTGTTCGATTGCAAAGAACTAACGAGTATGTAGTATTTGCTTATTTGAGTCTATACGTGTTAGAAAAATGGCAGTGTTCTGTGTTCATGTTTGCAATGACCGTGCGTGCGAACCCGGCGTAAAGTTACGTGCGCAAGTTCGAGGCCCGTTATGGTTCATTGTTTAGATCATCGTATTTTATCGAACTATCCTGAATCCTTGATTTTTAGTATTTTAATTAAGTGTATAATAAAAATAATGAAATTACCGCGCGTTTGTAATTTTCTCTGCTTGGTGTTGCAATCGCATCAAACTCATACAATTTAAATTAATTAATAGGAATCTTTAGACAATATAAAGACAAAAAATACACGAAACAAATTGTAAAAAAGTAAAATAACTGCGAATAATTTATAAGGTGGGCACGAAGAGTAAGTAAGAGTAAGGTTAATTAAAAAAAATACAGGCGAATTGAGTACCTCCTTCTTTTTGGAAGTGGGTTATAAACAAATAGAGCGGTTCACAGTTGCAATCGCCGCGGTAGCGGTAGTGAAATAAACCATCACCAGTGTATTTTTTTTATTAATAGAATGGAACTATGCAACATAACATGCAAACGTGTAGTCCGCCTAATGGTAAGTGGCCACTGCCGCCTGTGGAGATCTGTCTCGTCAACCCATTATTGTCCCACTGCTGGGCACGGGTCTTCTCTCAGAGTGAGAGAGTTTCAGCCCATAGTCCACCGCGCTGGCCAAGTGCCAATTGGTAGACTTC
>DWNE01001861.1:0-20495 GCA_018249875.1 Cecropterus toxeus | reverse complement strand
AGGAAAAACAGAGACAAGAAAATGCAACACACTGGAATAATCATGAAAAATATTAAAAGTACTAGATTAATGGTTAAGGTAGAAATCCTTCACTAGCTTTTTCAAAGAATCCAATGACTGCGCACGACGGATAACAATCGGTAAAGAGTTCCATAAGCGCACAGCCACTGACGTGAAGGATCTACCATAGAAAGTTGAAGAACAAGAAGGAGTTAAAAGAGAAAGATTTTCACTTGAAGCAAGTGTGTTTCATGAATAAGGTGAAATATTGAATTCTCTTCTTTTCTCTTTAATTCTTTCCTTCAAGTAATTAGGACTGTTTGAGTTATACAAGACGGAGTACAAAGCAGAAAGAATATGAGTATTCCGACGAAGACGAATTTGGAGCCACTTGGGTTTTATACGATAGTCGGTGACGTGATCATATTACGAATTCCAAATATGAATCTAATGAATAAATTTTGAATGCGCAAATGCGCAAATTTAGAAACGTACAATTGTATTTTTACATCGACTTTCGAATAAGAAGACGCAATGTAAAAGCCGATAAACAAGGCACTTAATTTTAAAAGCTTTTATTTGGTGATATGAATTATATACATACTTTTATAATATAGTGTTTTATTACTTTTAAAAATCCAATCATTTTTATTCAACAATCATAAAATCGAATATACAAATTGGAATGGAATCGACACAGAAATTTAGAAACGCGGGGAAAAGCTGCGACTGTAAAAGGGGTAAAATATCAGTTCGCGTGGTCCGGATTAGTTAGGCGCTCCTAGAGTATGCCGCTACTAATATTGATTTACGCCGCATCTACATATGCTCTGAATGTATTTTTACGCCAACACTGGCCTTCCGCCCACGTTTGTGACATTGTTTATGGGCGAAACGAAACTATTTTCCACATTTCCACGCTTTTAACTAGCAACATCGTTAAAACATTAAAACAAAAAACTCGACTGCTTGAATCGTAATTTTTGTTCATAATGATCTATATTTAATTTAACGCTTATATGAGTTTTTGTCAAAACAGTCTTATAAAAGTATTACAATATGTATATATTTAGATTGGTCTATTAACTAGCTTTCCTTTGATACCCATATTGTCGTAGTAGTAAAAAAATCGTCCCTCAACCTCTTTTTCTTCTATTTCCAGGCGCCATTTTTTAAATTATATAGCCTATGTCACTATTCAAAGTGAGTCAATTCTAATGATACGTCAAATCCGTCCAGCCGTTTAAAAGTCGGGTGAAAATACTCAAAATAATAAATGCTTTAGTGTGTTTGTTTCTTTCTATCACCTCTTTCCATATTTGATTATCCAATTTGTTTTTGGTAACAGATTTTTGAAATCGTTGTGACCTTAAACTCGATGAAACGAAAATTACGAAAGTAGTCGCTAGCGCTACAACTAGATGGCGTTGTATCCCTTTCTGAATCACGCTAACGATTTTACTTCGTAATTTGTATAAGGGCTTAAGTTTAGTATATGCAAAATAAGATGTCCGAATCTGGGCGCAGTCATCACTTAATCGATTTTTGCTAAATCATGATTCTTAATACATTATGCTCAGAAATAATAATTATTTATTATTAACTTTCGTTTACGTTTTCGAATTGCACACATTTTTTTATTTTTGGTTTTCATCGGATTTTGATTCCATTTGATTGCACTGATACGTCGTGGTTCGTTGGTGGATTTGTTTGAACGTAATATTCACATACCTACTTATTTAAAGCGTCGCAACTTGGTTTTTAACGGCCGCGACGTAACGGACCACTTTTCTATTCGATTATGGTTATTGGTAGTTATTCAGATATCGGTAAGAGTAACTGTCTCACATACGTGCTACATTGTAATTTGTACAATCGTGATATAGTTTCTTTAATGAATTACTGCAGTGGAATATAGCCTCGACGAATATCATGTAGTGTCACGTAATTTATGCGCACGGCGTGGGGTACCTTAAGAAGGTTTCTTCCTGCAAAACAAGCAAAAACTCAATATTTTTTTCTAAGTTTATCTTCAAATAATACAAGTACTGATATGATTAACTGCCACTTTGAGCATTCGTAACTATTACAACTGTAAGTTTGGAAACGTTTTCCGCTTGGTTTAACCTTCAGTGGTCTGCATAGAATTACATAGCTGTACTGTTATTATATTACAAGAATATTTCACTGAAGTGTTCTGTATAGAACCGAGGCTTACATAGAAATAGACCCTAAAAGGGGTAAAATATTGGGTTGCGTGTTCCGGATTAGTTAGGTGCTCTCTAGAATATGGGGTTAGTACATTGATTTATGCTACTCCGCCTATGCTTTCGGTTCTACTCGGTTCGGAAACGCGGAGATTTATGAAAATATGTAAATTTTATGCTACCATTACCAGTCCTTGTATAGCTGGAATTTTCGCGAGACAGACTTTATATCTGACGATTTACTGATAACCACAATTTTTAAGAATCTTAGAATATACTCGTATATAATAAGTGCCTGGATACATATTACCTTCTTATTCTTTAACCAAAGAACTCTTTTCAAAATGTATTTAAACCTACAATGTTGTACACTCTTTAAACATTTTGTTGCAACTTGTAGAAACGGGAGATTTTTCATAATAAAGATGAAACCCGCTCGGAACAAGAATTGATTTTCTTAGATATATTTGCAAGTTGATAAGAATTTTACTAGCAGTACGATGTATTTTTAACCTCATTTTTGGCTATTTTATAATTTAAATTAGATAATAGACAGCATGTCGGCGATCGGAAGCCGATAAGGCCAGCCTCTGTATAATCCTACAGCCAAACAAGCAACATGTTTGGTATTGTGTGTCGTTTATCTAGTAATGTGAACAAAAGAAAACTTGGCAGTGTTGTATTCAATAGAGGAGAAAATAAAGTCGTTTCTTAGAATTTCTGGGCGTGATAAGAGTGACAATAGCTCAGCGTCGCCGCTCCGTCTCGCTCGCAAAGTGGAAAACAGAGCTTTTAAAATACAACAAGCTTTTTAAGCGACGTGTTCGTGCCCGCTTTTGGAAGCCCATTCGGGCGACGGATGTGTTAAATTAATGTAATGAATAAATAAGTTCCATACGTTTTGAGAAGCGTAAATGTTTTTTACTATTTAGCGTTACATATTTTTAATATTATGTCCATTGACTATTATTCTTGACTTGCGTAATATCTTCAAAATGCCTACTGTTTGTAGTTTGAAAATATTTGAGAACTTTAAGCTCAAACGTTCGGTTTAGGTTCTATTTAATACACAATAGTAAAATGAATTAGATAGAACAGTAAAATCCAATAGAAAATGCCAACAAGTCATGTACCTATGAGAAATTTATCGTACCTTTTTACGTAGTTTTTTCCATAAACTAACGATTAAGCAAAACTTTGATATTACCTGTTTATATTATTTAAAGCTTAGCATCAGAAGAGTAATAAGTCGATGACGTGAATAAAAAAAATAAAAATGATACAATAATAACATTTAACTACTAAAATATAAAATAAAAAGTTATGACAGCATTAGATTAATGAGTTAATAACAAGTAAAATACATAATCTTTTTAATATCCGTATTTAATATTATATTTCGTCTAACTCGCAAATTTTACGTTATTATGTTTATGGAATGAATAAATTAATATAACGAATGGAATGGTTTCAGCAAATGATTATAAGTCTAAAATTCATTACTGTAATGATATTTGAGAAGAAACAAAGATAAAATTGATGAGTTAGCGTGAAAGTAATAAGACGGCGCCATTGTTTTATGTAAATAACCCTTTTATGTAAATTTACAATAAATAAATATTATAAGAGTCGGAATTGCTGAACACCTAATTTCAAATCCAATAATAGTAAGTTTATTTTACATTATATAAATAAGTATTTATTGTGTAAAATATATAAAAAATCAAAATTACGATACCAATAATTATTTTTATAATGTATATAAACATGTTCCTAAGTATGCATAAGAGTTATTGTTTTAGCTGTTAAACAACATGACGCGAGTGAGAGGTCAAGGTTCCTTAACCTTTCAGATTTACATTAATTCTAAGATTAGGTATTAGAAATAAATCCAAATATTGCAAGAATTAAAAAAAAGTAGTAATTACAAAATTGTTTGTTAACCAAGGACTCATTTGCACGTGTTTTGAAAAACCCCCTATGATGGCGTTCGGGACTAGAAGGTACACATCTTGTACATTCGTGGAAAATAATAACAATAACTATTTAACATTTTATGACGCTTCAAAATAATATATTGAGAGAGGCAAGGTCATACCATAACCATTCATACATATAGGTAAAAAGAAATAAATTTAAAGATTGAGAACAAGTAATATTAAAAAGATTCAATAACTAGTACAATTTCATCTTTATAATATTTTTTACCTTATTTGAGGTAGTCTCTATTTTATTAAAACATTTACTCTATCAAATATTATTACAATTTAATGATATGTTACATTTTTTGATGCGTACGAGACCTAGATAAACCTAGCGAAACACAGCGAGTACATAATAATGTAGTTCAAGATCTAAAACAGCGTATGTTTACCTTTTTCAGTCCACGGACCCCTAGAAAATAAAAAAAAATTACGAACCCTTTAATAAAAAACTCAGGAATAAATTCAGGATAATTTAATTTAGTACTCCATAATTACATTTTATAATTATGACGAGACTTGCTGTCACCTGTCACACAAATGTCTATAGATTTCACGATGAACCCTCATACGCTGGCGGACCCCCAGGGGCCGCGGTCCACAGGTTAAGAAACACTGAGCTAATGGATAGTTATAAAACTAATAGTTTACTATAAACCGTAATTGCTCAAAAACAAAACACGTTCTCATTAATATAACTGGCAAGTAAATGGTACAAAGTACGTAGATAAAACATCTATTCATTCCGAAGGAGACAAGATTACGGAATGTTTGCCGAGATGCCGAGATCTCCTCAATAACTACTGTCACAACTTTAATGATGAATGTTACAAGTTTCGTCACTTGCCCGCACCTACATTTTGTCATCAATCATAACGTTTCATACCGCGACACAAAAGTAAATCTGGCGATTACCCACAGAATGGCCATAGAAAGTAATTAAAGGCGAAGTTTCAAAGAAAATTTGTTTGAAGGAGGCTCGGATCCGTGCAAACCATGACTTGGAGGAGAGTAAATAAAGCCAAGCGCATTTCTCTGCCTAGATAAAAGTATTTGATGCTAGGTTTGCCATTTCAGGAATTATTTTAAAACTATATTTTACTATTCAGTAACTATTTGTTTATTATATAAACCATCTGCAAATATTGGAACCCTAAAATGATATTGCAGGTGCTTTTAAGAACCGATGTTTAATTAATTGTAGTCCTCGATGGTAATTAAAAAACACCTAAGACCAACCCATATTAACCATAGAGGGTGGTCTGGGGGGTCCAGACTTTACCATAGGCGAGACAAGAAAAATCTACAAATTTGGTAATTCATACACTACAGATGTACATTAACATTGACAATCAACAAATAATAAAAGTCCGCGACAAGACCATTACCGCTTAAATTCCAGAAATATTGCAAATAAAATGTCCCGACTTTCTTGCAGAATTTGAAATGAGATATGACAACCCTACTCGAAGGAGTTGTGAAAAGACTGGCATCCGCGGTGCCTCGGCGAGCTAACAACTTCAGTTTTCTATTTATTTTACATTCATTTTCGTCTTGGGGACTAGCTTTATATTTTGTGCGGCTGTCAAGTTGTCGGTACTTCAAATATGAATTTATATGGAAAGTACGGCTATTGAAAGATGTGGAATGCGAGGCAAACTTTTATTGGTTTTCTATAGAACTACTATGGCGTTAATAATATTCAGTTTCTCGGGTAAATATTTTAGCGAAATAATCCCCAGCTCTCTACGTTTACAGAATTAAGGACGTCTTAGGACATACAAATTAAAAAATCGGATCTCAGAACTTTTTTGCATTTTTAGGTGTGAGGTAAGATTTATAAAAGTTAACAGCTATGTTAATAAGTGATAGAAACGCTTCCTGTGAGCGATCTCAAACAGAACTTAAACCTTATTAAGAGCTGATTATTATGCTGAGTATTATAAAAGATCGGCCAAGTGCGAGTCGGACTCACGCGCAAAGAGTTTCGTACATTTGTTGTATGGGAGCCCCCTTAAAATATTTATTTTATTTTGTTTTTAGTATTTGTTGTTATAGCGACAACAGAAATACATCATCTCTAAAAATTTCAACTGTCTAGCAATCGCGGTTCAGGAGATACAGCCTGGTGACAGATAGACGGCCAGACGTAGAGACGGACAGCGAAGTCTTAGTTCCCGTTCATACTTTTGTGTACGGACCCCTAAAAAATGTATGCTTCTCGTACTTCCTGGTGTAAACTGTTTTTGTCTCTTGAATTTTTTATTTTTTTTTGGTCAATTCATAGACTTTAAAATCCAATGCGTTTGCAAGCTTTTCGAATTACTGACCCGCTACTCTTTGAAATATGCCAAAATGAATACAAAATATCTAGGTTAGGTTAGTCTAGGTTGGTAGTTTCGTGGAATCATAAATGCCTTTGTTAAATAGTATGACCTGTTTCAGAAATACAAGTGATTACTCGTTGGTTCTATGAATACGATTAGCGAATACACGCAAGTTTACGGAACATTCCACGAACAATTGATCAATATCTTGTGAACAACTTACTAAGATAAGCCCAGGTCTTTTGCTTTTAGTATCTGTGAAGTACCTCAGGTCATCGGTGTAGCTATATAGAAGAAGAATATAGAAATATAAGAAGGGAATCTATAATAATTCGGTAAAGGGGGTAGGATACACTAGATTAAATCCTTTTTTGATTAATAAAACTTAAAAAAATATTGATTACGAGGCGATAACTTTGGATTGTCGAGTATTGTCTTAAATTCTAATGCTTTAAACGGCAGTTGCCATTTGGCCATCCGGATGCCATGTTGAGTTCGTTAAAGCCGATTCACACGTATTAGTGAAGCCAAAGTTCTGTTCATTCCGGCACAGAACCGCCTTATTGTCTAATATACGCCTCTCAGTCAGTGTCAGTGACGACACAGTGTTCCCAGTGCTTAAATGAGTCTTATGAGTCACATTTCACACGAGCAAGGGATTTTATCTAGACTATAATAATAGCAGTCACCAAAAAATAAAAAGACGCTGATTTTTTTCGGATCCTAATTTGGAAGATTTTTCTTTTTAACCGACTTCCAAAAGGAGGAGGTACTCAATTCGTCTGTATTTTTTTTTTCTCGTCTACGCTCATGGGTGTCTGGGCAAATCTCACTTTCCCTCTATATACGTCCAAGCATCGGGTTAGTATATAGCTTACTTGCGGTCGATTAGTTTCAGGGATTATAGTGGCCTATAACTATCACATTAAACACTCGTTAATTGTTCACGATACAGCAAAGACATGGGCAGCAACGTCTACCTACTACTACTACTACCTTTTAATCCAACGACCATCATCACTTAAATACAAGTCAGCCTGTAACCTCTTCTAGGAGAGACGTGTATAGCCGTAAACTTCTCAATTCTGAAGGTTGTCTAAAAATATGCTACCATTATAGACAAATGGAACGATTTTTCATCTTCACGAATTCGATAAATTCAAATGACTTCAGATAGTTACGGAAGATTGAAGAGATCCAGGTGCGAACGTAGGGTGGCACGGTAATGTATTCCCGACTCCCGGGGGAGGGATTCCCTGTAATCTTACACGTCAAGGAAGACATGAAATGCAACCTACTATTGGAAAACAAAAATCTGGGTAAGCAATAAAAAATACCCGTAACTTTTTACTCGGTTACAGTGGAAAGGCGGGTAAATCTTTTGGGTGTATGCTATGTATGTTGTGCGTAAACGTATATAATTACATTAGTGAGTAGTGCATGTACGTGCTTTTACAGTGACATGTATATATGTCACTGTAAAAGCACGGAGTATGATAAATCCTAGGATTTACTGGTTAAAGCTAAGATTTGCCAACTAACAATGGTAAAAGTTCGAAATTGTATAAGACCATCGTTTGTTTCGAACTTTTACGATCATTCACATGGTAATCCTTTTAATCCAGAAATACGCGAAACGTTGAAAATATTCTTAGCATAAGTCTCACGTTATACATCAGATGTTAAAAACATCGGTATATGACAATAACATTCACTGTAGCTACCTATTATAGTTAAATATCTGTCAATAAGTTAACCGCCCAAATGTGAAAGCATATGTCACGCTAATGTATTCCCGGCTCTCGAGGGTGGAATTTGTTATAATCTCACACGTTAGGAAACTAATAAAGCACCTTCAAGTAACTATTCGAGCACGATAATCCTCCATTTCAAATAGTCGTCTAATGGACTAATAAATTAATTACTTAAATATAATATACATTTATTACGTTAAATCTGTCATGCCACTAACGTCTGTTTGGCTGGTAGTGTTTCCATCATTATAGATTTTAATTACATTTTACATTAGGTTTGTGTATTGATTAGAGAAACCTTGTAAGAAAAATAGCTATAAAATAAAATCGAAAAGGAATGTATAGATAAACATATAATTATATGTCCATCCTTTAGCAACCTTTACAGCCCAAATGACTGGACGGGTTTTAACAACTGAAGTATCATTGGACTCGTCTTAATTGTCAGAGTGATATAACTATATTACCCGATGCGTCACAAGTAAAGTAATGTTTTTCGAGCGTATGTATGTATGTTTGTATGTATGCCCATTTCTTTGGCACGCGATGCAGCCCAAACGGCTTAACGGATTATGACGTATGACATATCATTCGAATCGTCTTAGTTTAGAAAGTGACATAGGCTATATAATTTTTTAAAATGGCTTCTGTAAATAGAGGAAAAAGGAAGGCAAGGGAGATTTTTTTTTACTATTACGACAAAATGAGTATGAAATAAAAACTAGTATATCAAAAAAAAAATATATATTGTAATACTTTTACTTGACTACTTGGCAAAAACTCATATAAGCGTTAAATAAAATATGATGATTATGAACAAAAGTTTCGTTTTAAGCAGACGGGTTTCTTGTTTTAATGTTTTTAACGATGTTACTAGTTTCGTCGCAGAGGACATATATTTTCTATTTAACCACTGTATTTTTTCTATTCTAGAGTAAGTACGTAAATTACAGACTACATAATGGTATTATAGTATCCACGAGTAGCACAATTGCTATAATTTAGTGGCTCTACAAAACTGTTTAATGCAGCCCCCATATATTACGCAAGTCCGGCGTACAAGTTTCAGCCTTGCCAGAATAAGTTTCGTAGAGAATTTAAATTTAGGGGTGTCACGGAAAATCGGCCGAACGCTACACTATAGCATTTTGTGTTTAGAACTGCGGCGGAGTAAATATTTGCAACATATCCTGCAATCTATTTTACATTTTGAGTTTTATACACACTATCTTTATTTGCATATTTATAAACGTACATTTTTCATGAAGTAACTAATAAATTTATATATGAATTTAGAATGGCAAACGAGCATGCAGTCCATCTGATAGTAAGTGGCGACTGCCGGCCATGGCATCTGCAATAAACCCTAGATAAGATGAGTCTTACCTGAGGACTAAATTGGGATGTCTAGGATAAGTATGTCTCCCTTACCACATCCTTCAGACCAGAACACAACTGTTTTTAAGAAAAAACAGATGGGGCATTAGTGCTTCTAGAGTTGAACTACAAAGAGTTCCCCCACCTTTAACTACACTATATATTTACATAATTATAACTTGCATACACTTTTAAAGTTAAGATAGATTTAATAAAAATCTTGTTTGTATTCGTAAAGTTCACACTTCATTATAATTATCGTTCTTATCTGCATTATTTTCTCACTCGCCTGTTTACGAATGAAATTATAATAAACGGTAAAATAAAAAGTAAATTAGCTCATTTAACAACCCTAAATATACGAATGTGGCGAAATAGTCCCACTTGCTTACAAAAGCATAAAAGTTTTTCAGACGCCTTTTTACGGAATTATTAGCTCTGGACATCCGAGAGGATTCAGTGCGAATTTGTTACAATGATTTTCTCCATCCATAACACCAAACACATATTAAAGTAAGTACAACTTTAATAAAAAATTATAATGTTTATTTAAGAACGGTTTGTATACTAAGAATGTATATTTGGAGCTGAAATTACTGTGAAAACAAGTGGAAAAAATATTGCATAAACAGAAATGTCTTTGAGAAGTCTGAACCATAGAGAAATATGTGTTTTTGAGAATGAATATGCATTTTATATATCTTAAATGATTAAAAAAATATGTATTGCTTAGGATGATTATAATGTATAACCAATTAAAAACGATACAAATTATTGTACTAATTATTCTCGGAAATTTGTTTAAAAACGGTTTACAAATAAATAAATAGTACTCAAGACAATGAGATTAAGCACCATTTATCTTCGCTGCAAGTAGTTGACAGATTTTTCTTCAAGCGTTTACAGTAAAAGATAACTGGGAGATTAATTAAACTTTCACGGTATACATCGGTAATTAGTCGGTTTGCTTATCTTTCTCGGTTCCATCTCCGAACCAATTTGTCTTCCTGACTAATCAGCGGAGAAATGCGGAAACGTTCCTTTTCTTTCTTTGTTAGACTATTATTAATCCCAATTTGCCGTTAGCAAGAATCGGGTTCCTCACTCGACATTGATGTATGGCGTTTAGTAAAAAAAAAGGAATACTACGTTAGTTAGGGTTATAGGCGTTTTAAGGTTTTTGTTCTAAAAGAGTAGACGAGCTGTAACCAAATATTAGGCGATGAGATTCTGAATTGCTTGGATAAGAAATGTGAAATGTTTTCAAAAATAGTTTAAATTTGATTTGAAATATTATTATACTAATTTGAAGAAGTTGTGGGCATTGTTGCAGAATGCGAGAAATTATAATTGGCTCCCATGCGAATTAGTACAGACAACCTCCAACAACACCTTCGACAATAGCCTCCCTAGGCTTGGAGGAACGTTTAACACGCTGCGCTATCAGCGTAATTGGTTGATGATATTGTTTCATTATTATTCCCAAGGTCGTATAAGAGTCGAAGATCGAATATGGTTCGTTGAGAAAGGTATCAACAACCAAAACTATTTCTAGCGTGTAGCAGATTTTGCGTTTCGGTGGAAGGGTGTGATTGCCGGCTTTTTTTTTCATATGTGGAATCTTAGCGAGAAGCATCGCATCTGTAATGGACTTCAGATAGAATTCCTATTCTATATAAAGTTTGTTCCAGATGTTTACGGACGGTAGTAACCACATACAATTACGTAGACATGTTCATTTGCTACTTAGATCTTAAAAAAATACTTACCCACTGCATTACGCCCATTGCATATTGTTCATAGTAGTAGGTATGAGATTTGTAAACACGAACGTATAAAAATATTTTTACGTGAAGACATTTATGCAACCCAATTTTAACTTCACGGAGCGTATATTAAATTTTTCTCACAGCTTCGACCTACATCTTTTTGTTGCTTCTATATGAAGGAAAGTTGGGACTTTTTGCCACGCTCCCTTTTTTAGCGTAAAGCATAAAGTTTTTGCGGCGAAAAATAAGCTACGCCACGTTAAATATTGTTGGGCAGTTTTCGTGTAACAAGTCTGACGTACGGTCAACACCGGAATCTGGCGCCACCGCTTTGCCCACTCATGTGTATCCAACAACTTAGCAGTATAACTTATCCAACAATATGCCACACAAAAAATACGTGTGTACGGATGAACGCACGATAAAAGTTGTGGTGTAAAATGTGTTGCAGATTATTGTATGGAACATATCATAAAAGTCGGTTAAATTATTATAACGTAGTTTTTTATTTAAAAAACTGATAAAATAGCAAATTCTTTTGTTCAATTAATTTAAATAAAATTTAAATACGTGCGAACAATGATGTAAACCTGTTGTTTTAGTTTAATTAGTGTTGGTAACGGAATCAAAATTTACGGCTTTTGTTCTCGTGTTTTTTGCTTTATTGTTTAGCTTCTTTCACGCAACAAATTTCGCTTTTAACCCTTCTAAATTACTTTCTACCATAGTCTATACTACCTTATTTAATCATTTACACGGTCTATTTGTCCCCGGGGTCCTCTTGAATGGTTTGTAATGATGGTCTGAAATAACAGGCCTGTACTTGAGTATTTGAAAGGAATATAAGTCAACCTAATGCTAATTTTATGGACTAAACTGAGGGTTTGGAGCCGTCCTTGACCTGCTATCGCTATTTGGGGCAGTGCCATGACGTCATCCGCATAACTCCCCGATCCCACGATGTAGCAGATCGGCCATATTTTTTACTTTTATCAAACTTCAACATTTCTCAAAGGAATTTTCGAGTTAAAGTTTGAACATAAATGCAAAAATTGCATGTTTGTCACTCCGTCGCTGAATATAAGCGCACTTATATTTTCTCTTTAGTGTTTGGGCTACTGTTTTGATTTTAACTCCATAGCCCGACGGCTTCTGTAGACCTGATCTACAATGTAAAGCTACATCAGGCGCGGTTGGAAGTTTAGAGAGCAACCATTAATGGCTTAGCTTCATGTGAGTTTGGGTGTTTCGGACTGCGTGATAGACTGTCAGCTTGATATCATTGAGCCTTATGAGCTATTTAGAAACATCCGAGATGTGTAGGCCATTAAACTTTACCGATTAGCATTGGAACGTGGTGGACTCCGTCTATTCCAATTTCAATTTTGACTTATATCCAGCATATAAAGATTAATCTCAGGGATATTATGTATCTATCAAATATCAAGTATCTATCAATATAAATAATAGCAGTTCCACATTTTTATAGAATATCTTCAATATTTACCATTCATAAAACATCAAATCAAATCAACGAAATTGAACGCCAATTAGCATTTTCGTTCTGCTAAACTTCTCTGATTAAGTTTAAACTTCAACTACTTTTTAATATTTTAATTAGCAATCTCAAATACCTAGATGATTTTAATTGCTTTTTAAAGTGAATACTACATATATTTAAGGAAATTTAACCTGTGTGCTTAGAGCATTTAAAATACATCGTCTTTAGAAAGGACTGTTGTTGCGAATAAATAAGTTTTCCGCGTTTACGCTTTACAATCCGCATTTTTCTGTCTTAAATCTGTAGATTTGGAACAGTCTAAATTGAAATGGGTTATGTTAATCTGAGACTAATAAAAAGGCACAAAAATCGTTTAGAAATAGCTTATTGCGGTGTAAGTAAAACACTAAAGAATCAGGTGTTCTCGCTGTTTTGCAGTTATAGATAGGTATATGAAATATGACAAATTCAAAGAGAAGGAAGATTTCTCACTCTCAGATTCACAAGGATAAGACTTTATCTACGTTACGTTCATATCATTAAATAATATAAAAATGAGTGCGAATAACGATACTTCATTATCATTACAAAGCTGAAGAATGTCTGATTCCCCATTTTTAAAGTCTTGAAGTATTTTTAAACCGGAGCTCGCGCGCTCGCTTTGTAATAAAAATCCAGGTGCTTTCAGGATTCGGGACGTGTTAGCTACAAGGATATTGCCTCACAGCTTCGACCTCGTTTCGTCTTTTGTGATCTTTTTTAAACAGCGTGGTTAAAACAAAGGCACTATAATCTTAGCACTACCGGTATTACACGATCGAATGAAATAGAAAAAAACGGTTCACGTGAAAAATCAACTGGGAGAGACAACATTTTTAAAATGTTTAATTTTTTTGTGGTTCGGATAATAAATACATTAATGTTTAATTGTAGAGATATGTCTCAGGGTTGTTTAGACTATAGTCCAACACTGTTGCCAAGTGGAGATTGATAGACTTTACACTTACGTGGATACATCTTTGTAATATATCAGGAAAGTAAGTAAGTTCAATAAAATAAAGTACATAAATCAAACACTTCAAAAAACAGACGCGTACTGCAAGACACGCATAGGTATTTCATTCTCATAGCTATGCTTATGAATATTATTTTTCTCATTAAGTAGAGTGATTAAAACGAATCAGTTAGCGTACAAATTGAGCCAATCCACGTATAATGTGGTGTAATAAGCGCACACAACTGTAACTTTTTGATAATCTGGAAGTAGCAGACGAGCACGCAGTCAATCTTATAGTAAGTGGTCACTGCCGTCCACCGTCCAAAATAGTTGTTTAGCTGAAGTCAATCACAGATGCGTTGCTATTTTCAAGGATTAGGTTGGTTGGTTGGTTGCCTCATATAAAAACTAGTAACTTGTTAAAAAAAATTAAAACAAAAACCGGACTGCTGAAAACCAAATCTTAGCTCATAATGATATACCTAATCGTACTCGTATATTTTATTCAACGCTTATATTAGTTTTTTGTCAAAATAGTCAAGTAAAAGTATTACAATATATATATTTAGATTGGTCTATTTACTAGCTTTCATTCGATACCCATATAGTCGTAAAAAATTTTCGAGCCTCCCCCCCTTTTTCCTCTATTTCCAGACGCCATTTTTATAAATTATATGCCTATGTTACTATGCACACTGAAACGATTCCAATGATATGATCATACATCACAATCCGGTCAGTCGTTTGGGCTGTAGCGCGTGCCAAAGAAATGACGCACATACATTCTGACGCAGTCGGGTAATAAGCCAGCAACCACACCCTCCCGCCGAAACGCATATGGTAAGTTTACGTATCTATTTATATATAAAAAAAATCCTTTAACCAAACATAGGTATATTCGTTGTGTAACATGCATATATTTAATAAACCCACTATTGCAATCACGTTAACGATACCATCCGATGCGATCCGATACTCTCTCGATCTCGATCCCAATAGTCAATCTCATAGATGGTGTCATAAAATTCATTATTATAACGAGTTTATAAAAATGTTTATACTCATTGATATAAATTAAAGTATTACATATTTTAATACAAAATTTCATTCTTTATGAAGAGAAATATAAACATATACAATTTGAAAGGGAATGAAATCACCGTGAACCATCGACGCAAAGGATTGCGGGGAAGAATTACTTTGCTAGAGATATTGAAAAATAGACTATATAACGGTATAAGTCCTTATTTTATAATTGCATTAAAAAGTAAGTAATAGATACTTTCTCGCTTATTTTGTTGTAAGAGCAAAGGAAAAGTTTTAAGCGAGAGCAAAAAGCTACAAGTACTATGCGTGCAGTATCCTCTTTCTCGAGAGATTCTTAACAAAGTACTTAAAACTCGCCAACTTAAAATTTTCTTTTGCCAATTTCGGGGCGGGCTTCGCGTGTAATTAATATACCATCCCGAAAATTCACCTACACGTTAATTTTGAGCTAAACTGAGTGTAAGGATTATAATTTTATTAAGAGCCCTCGGTTCCTTATTAATTTAAGATGTCGTTTCAAGCCTTGCTAATTAATTAAAGTTCAGGGGTTCAAACACTTGGAGAAATAGGTATGTTGATATTATATCACCTAACAAACTAAGATGTATTAAAGCAACGGTTTATTACAATTTATTTTATGTTGTCCCGAAATATTTGAATACAATAGAGGATCATTTCATTTTTGCGTACACTTCAAACGTTTTGTTACGTTCTTTTTTATATTCTTCTATACAAATCCGACACCAAATCCGTGTTGAATGACAATCAAATACGTACGCGTTATTCCGGTCTTAATTGAATATTTTGTGTACCTTGTTTTCCGTAACAAAAATCTGGTAGTAACATGAATGAAACGAGACAGTTTCGTTTTATAAAAAACTGGAATAAGCCAGTGTGCTTTTTGTTTGCATACATTTTTAGATTGGATTTTAATTTGGATTGAAAAATGTACGTTGAATTTCTAACTTTTTATTAATTTACTTTTACGTTTAAGTATTTAGTATTTTTGCCTTATTCTTCCATTATGCACAGGCAGATTATTATTAAGGGTTGAATGTATGTAGGAACAGTCAAGTAACTATTATTCAATTTAGAGTCATTAGAAATGTCTATGGGCGTCTGAGACGATTTACCATTAAGTACACAACAAAGTCTATTTTAAATAAAAAAAGAATCTTAAAAACTTACCAGATTTTGACACTCGGTATCGAAGACCGCGTCCGCCCTTTGGATGACTTCTGTTATACGTTCCAAATTCGCCATAGTTGTTATTAACTCTGCTGTAGTCTGCTAAATGGCGGTTTCCATCCAGATGGTTGGGCAGAGATCTGTTCCAGCCCATAACATCACCCACAACCGACCCGCATACCGAAGATTCCGTTTGGCTCTTCGCATCGCCATTGCAGAGGTCGCCACTGGAGCGCGCGCGCCTGCCCTTGAGACCCTTAGCCGAGTGCTGGCTGATATTCGAGCCCATGTTCAGGCGGGACCTCAAGTGGGCCCCGCCCGCATCGCGCCACTCGTCGGCAGACCCACTGTCACTAGCACGTCTAACGCCGTTCTGACCTGAAAATAAAAGGATAAAATAAACAATCAAAACCGGTACCGTCGAATATTATAACTTCTTTTAAAATATGCCATTTTTTATAAATTTGTTCTCGTATAAAAACGTAACTTTATGTTGTTATTCCAAAGTAATTAATTAAATTATTCCTCTTCAACGAGTTTTGCTGGAACTTTATTTATGTGTATTTATGTATGGGTTTAGTTTTATTCTTTAGTAACTAGTATATCTCCTCTCTAGTAATTCTCCCTAATAATTTCTCCTAATTAGTAATCCCGTGCATACTGTATAACGCTGTTCAAAGGGAGTTAAATAATCAAGACTTGGCCTGACGACATTTTATTTTCTGCTCACAAATATTTTGTATCAAGCGGTCGATGACTCCAACTAATCTCCTTCAGAACTTGCCTACTTATATTTGAATATCTTGATGAGTTTTTTATTTATCAAAGTGAAATCTAGACGTCTAGATCAAAACAAAAAGAAAGCAAATGTTTGTATAATGTTTCCTGAACATTTGAATTTCAAATTCGGCTATCGCATAAAGCGTCGTTTTATTAACTGTCACTTCGTGATATTGTATCCGTCGTTGGAAACATGCAGTTATTAATAATAATAACACTAGCTTTGTCCCGTTGTCTCGCTTGCTTTGGTCATGTAATACGGTAAAGTAATTTATAAATAATGTTTGTGCGAAATTTCATTCAAATCAACAAACACATACATTTTCACGAACTTTCGCATTTATAATGTTAGTAAAATTACTTTGCTTTGCGAAAAGCATCATCACTTCAATCGCATTATTTCAAAAATTTTAGAACGACACGATTTTAAACTCACAGAGAAACAGACAAACAAAAATTCTAAAAATTATAGAAACGTATTATGACATATTCTCGGTCTCACAAATACTTTTATTTGCAAATATGTGCAATATGCAGCACACGCGCTATTTTGATTTTATTATATGTAAGACTAGCTTTCGGCATACCGAATTGTCTGCGTTTGTTATATTTCTTTACTTTATTTAATGCCACGTAGAGAAGATAGATAGATCTGATAGAAAATGCCATCATTTATGGACATTAGACTTATATGTTATGCCAAAGTACTTATATGTTCACAGAACATCTAACGGTTTTTAGATGTAAAATAACATTACGAAGATTCAATAACACAAAGTTCTTATAGATAGAAAACGTCAATAATTACACTGAATGATAATAAAAAAAATAATTAAAGCTTTTAAAATAACAAAAATGGATTGAGAGTTTATCTTAATTATTATTATTGTGTGGCGCTAAAAAGTCCCGACTATATTTAAATATATTAACAAGACTTATGATATGAATTAATTTGTACATATTAGATTTCTAATTTCTTTATATATGCATAAACATTCATTAGCATTATTGTTTATTTGACAGATCGATGATACATAAATAGAAACATATTGATTACCAAATCAACCGACCAAGAATTCTGGTTTAAATGTATGTAAAACAAATGTAAATATTCATTATTATGAAATCCATCCTCTTAGGAAGAGATTAGATTTGTATAGACATATTTTTTACGTTCGATACAAGAATCTTATCTAAATACATAACTTTACTTTAAGCATTATTTACGAGACTTTAAAATTAAAACTTATAATAGGTACAGTTTTAATTTTGCGAACAATTTTGAATAAATTAATAAGGAGCATCTATTAAAGTGTACAACAGTCTTCTAGTTTATAAAAATGTACGAACATCATTCATTTTAATACAATTATCTTTTTATGTATAGTTACGACATTTGTACGTACAAATGTCACATAGAAAGTAATATAGTGGTCGTAGTATAACGAATTGATTTGTGTTATATGTGAGATATAACATTTATTTAAGCTGTCAGTATTTTTATGCCATGTTTTAATTGGTAATAAATGTATTATTCTATGGTTTCTAGTTTGTGATATTAGCAAAACAGTTAATAACCAATTATTTTAACGTAAATTAAGTTACGCTTTATAATTTTATGAAACAATACATCGTAAAATTAATAGCGAAAAATTAATTTGACTAATGACGTAAATACGATACTATTCTTCTAATGATTTCGGAACTAATAGTTACGTAGAAAGAAATACTTTATATTTTAAGTTATCGCGATATTAAAGCGAAGATATTTGAAGAAGCAAATAAGAACATGAGAAGTCTAATGATCGGTGTCAGTTATTACCATTACTATTTCTGAATTTAGGGAGTCATTTTGGAAATATATTAGTTATTACAATTTTATTAATAATATGTCAGAGGTTACCAACTTTCATGAAACGCAGATTTACTGTGTATTTCTATCTATTTCTAATATTAATATCTGGATTTTATGATAGAGATATTGAAGTTTTATTCATTATAATTATGTCAGAGGTTGCCTTATTTAATACAACACAGATCCACTTTAAATCAAATATTTCTAGCATAAAATCCAGATTATAAATTATAGATTATGATATTTATAGTTTTAATATCATTATAATTTGTCCTATATACTTACACCACTGGAAATATTCTGAGGCTCTAGTGGTTCTCCAAGGTGATGCACTTTACGTCATTAAGACTGCTACGTCCATTGAATAGTGGTACGTCTAATTAAAAAGCCGCAAAGTCTATGAAAACCACATTTAGGTGGACTTTTCATAGATTAAAACCATTTATTTCATCTAACCCTTAAATGTCGCTTTTATTCAATACATCTCATATACTTGTGTATGTATTCAACTTCAGAAAAGAGGAAATTGAAACTTAATCCAAATGGTAAAATTTGGAGTGACAAGCTACGGATTCCGCACTATCTATTCGCAAAGTTTAGTGGCATTTTGTATCATTTTTTGCTTTTCTTTTGACAGTTCTGCACCCATAGGGTAGAAGCGGTATCTTTTTACTAAGTTGTCTGTTCGTCTGCCACAGGGCTCTATCTCTTGAACCACAGTATAGAGACAAATGATTGTCTTAGTATGTCGCTAATCAACACATACTTAAAATAAAAAAGTTCAAAATAAAGCGACCCTGTGCAAGAAATTGGTATTTTGCGACGTTTATCGATTTCTTAAACGGACATATAGAGAACAGATTGATATTTTAAATTCTCGCAATTCACACAAATAGTTTCTATGCCGGTTTATGCCAAAATGGCGATAAAGTGTGACAGTTCGACTCAAACTTGAACATTTTTTACACTTAACGCGAAACTATGCATTGAATTCATACTAAAGTATGACTAATAGGTAAATCACGACATCACATCCTTAACGGCTTGGCATTTCGTAGAGCCTACATCTGAAGCTGAAATGCCTTATCAGCACAAGGGGAATCCCATTTGTACAAAATTTTAAATAGCGGTGAAAAGTTTATTGCAACATACTGGCAACATTATAGTTTTAACGCTGTGCTGACGAGGGCTACTTCTATCACTTTCCTGTTAATTTTGTTCCTCACTTCTATTATCACTGCCTACTGGAAAAGCAATATTGTCATCATCTGTGTTGCCAGATTCAAACTTGACCCCGCAACAGTAAAAAGACTTGGGTAGCTAATTTCCGAAAGTCGTCCTAAAGGTTAAAATAAAATATCCTGAGAAAAATGGAATTCTTCGTCAAAGTATAAAATTTGTTTTTTATTGTTTTTAACAATTGATAGTTATTTATTCTATCTTTTATCTATTAATATTATAAGGTGAAGATTTTGTTTCTTTAGTTGAACGCGTTAGTCTCAGGAACTACTGGTTCGAATTGAAGAATTATTTTTGTGCTGAGTAGTACATTTATTGACATATAACATCACACGATGTTGCTTTATTTTTTTTTTTATATAATACAGTTGAAGCCGCGGGGCAAAGCTAGTGGTAATATTAAGACAATCTTCTTACAAACATTATATATTACGTCGATTATTCGTTATGCTAACATTACACTAGGTACAAA
>DWNE01001860.1:0-20497 GCA_018249875.1 Cecropterus toxeus | reverse complement strand
TGTCGATTTCTTTCCTTATTCAACGTTTTTGTGGGCTTTAAAACGGTAGTCTCTTCTTGGTTCGACAGTAGGTACCAATGCTGTATGTCAACCCATTATTGTCCCACTACTGGGCATGGGCCTTCTCTCAGTATGAGAGAGTTTTAGGTCATAGTCGTAAAATTCGCACACATTTGATAACCTTTTTTATTTAGAGAACTCGCAGTACTAGAACAAAATAGACACGATGAGGTAGAAAAACTTATAGGAAGAGTTCGAATTTAGTTCTCGGAGAAAGAAACACATTTGAAGCTTACGTGCATCTCAATTATGCAGGATTTATTACCAATGCTCATCATGTTACTTGCCATCAGATTCACTGCATGCTAGTTCCGTATTGTAAAATCAACAATACCCAAAAAATACCTTCAACTTTCTATAGGAGTATAGACTGTCATTCAATAGCACTAAGAAACGTGATCGAGAATTCATTAAAAACTCAAAGCGACTGGATTGTGTTCCTTTCAATCAACTTCGAACAATGGCTTCAAAATTGGCCGCAATAGACCTTTGAGAACGTACAATTAGGTAAATTACGTAAATATCTAAATAACGAGCCGTTTTGAATAGCAAACCGAGCGAAGTGTTGACCCATTTACTTATTATGGACGCATCCTGCCAATTTACGTTATTGATGTTGCATTATAGGGTCATTAAAGTTTTTATAGCCATTGCCTTTGATGGACCACCTATAATTATGATTCGAGACGATAGTCCTTAAACTATTTTTAAATTACCCTAGAATGGAATAAAATCAACTTTTATTATAAAGGGATAAATGTGTTATGAATAGTGATGCAACCTGGCTGATACCTTGAAATATAATGAATATATGTGGAAAAAAATTGGTCAAGTGCGAGTCTGACTTACACGAAGGGTTCCATGCCATTATCTATAAAATAACCGCAAAAAAATACGTTTGTTGTACGGGACTCCCCCTTAAATATCTATTTTATTCGGTTTTTATTATTATAACGGCGACGGATATACATCATCTGTGAAAATTTCAACTGTCTAGCTATCACTGTTCATGAGATACAGCCTGGTGACAGACAGACGGATAGACGGACAAACGGACAGCGTCATAGGGTTCCTTTTGCCCTTTGGATACGGAACCCTAAAACTGAATATTTTTATTGATAATAATTCACTGAGTTTTATTTAATTTATTTCAACTGATAAAATGTACGTGCAGTAGACAACTATGTACACATAGGTTTGTATATACATAATGGTTTGGGTAAAAGAGAATTCATTCTGTTTTCCAAATAAGGGTTGTTTTTAAATAAAGCAGTCTGAGCGTCACCAGTTCGTGTGCGTAAAAGGCGAATTAAATCAAGTTGGCACTACAATGATACAAATGGTCAGAAACATGTACCAAATTTGATCGTGCGGGGAATAAATTATATGTGAACACAATCAAGGATTAAATTACTGCTTCATTCTGCCTCCCACACGATCGCGAGTTGTGACACATGCGACACTCACGGGGCCACGGCGTCGGGGTAAGCGACGAGCGATTCCACAAGCGGAGCGGAGCGAGCGGCGTTGGCCACGGCATTAGCGATGGTAATGATAGTGGACCAATTTATGCTCATCATTTTGTTAATATATTATTTTAGTAATACTCTTACAATGTAACTGAATTAAAAAATAAGAAACTTGTAAGTTTAAGTATAATAGTAGTAACTATAGTAATCCAAAAATATTTTTTAAATTTAAGCTGGGGTGTTAGGGTATGCTTGATATATCGGTTTTAGGAACTCTCTTCTAATAAATAATTCTATATATTTTTTATAACTATGTGAATTTGATTGTAACAAATCTTACAATTACAATATTCGGCATAAACATGACCAAAAAAAAAACTAAAAGTGAAATTATTTCAATAATAAATTAATATATGCCCAATTTCGCCTTTTTTAGATATTTGTTTATAAAATACCACTCAGTCCGTCAACTTTGTCGCATTCCTAGTCCCTATTTATATGTATAATCGCGCAACGCTGCCGCCTGTCGTTCAGACTATTCGCTGTCGCGTCAGTGACATGCTTCATACATATCCCATACATTTCTATTCATTTGTTCTTAAGCTTGTCGCCCCGCTCGTAGATGTGCTGTCGCGGCATGCTGAGGCCGAGCGGTAAAACAGACGCGTGGCGTAGGGATGTATGTAGGTGCCTTAACATATAATATTGTAGCACAATGTGCGGCTTGGCGACCGCATATAAATGCGCCGAGAGCAAATAAAACGGTGCTATAATTTCAAATCATACGGACAGAGAATGGGTGTGGACGGGACCCTCATTGTGTGGAAATGATGTAACCACTATTAAAAGTGTGGGCCGTATCCCTTGAATATTTCTTGCAACGAAGACGTCGTAGGGTCATATCGGTATTTTATATCTCGCCGGAGACAATAGCATACATTTCCAGCAAGAAAACTGAATCTGAACGCTAAGTGGTTATGGACTCGCATTTCAAAATCATCTCGACACTTCCTACCATTACGTCCCATAAAGAGTGTTTGTTATGTTCCACATTAAAAACGGTGCCTTTAAAATAATATATTTTGGTATAAACTGCTTAAATATGACACTAAAAACGCTCTTATATCAATTAAAAACACATGGGGTACGTAGGCACAGTTTTATGGACAACAGTAACAAGAAACAAGAACGATAAATTTAAACACTTTATGTAAAATAAAACAGTTGGGTTTATAGCACGATATAAAAACTTTGAAAATAAGGAGTGATATTTCGTCCACAGTATTAAATTCCCAATTTGTTTGGTTTATATGGACAGTTTATTGAAATTCGTTTTGTGTTTGAATATCATGAGCTCATTATAAATTAATCACGGACTAAGAGAACGCGGGTAAAAAATAAGGCATTATTTATTATGTTCGTTAACTTAAACAACCTGCTCCCATTTGTGTCGAACGGAGCTATTTGTAATACGGATAGTAAATCTATTATGGAAACTAATTAAGCAAGATAAACAACGGAGAATTATACACCTAAATTATTATCCCTTTCGAAGTCACCACAATCCTAGCGTATTCAAATGAAATCCCAGACACAAATCTGTTCCCTTTTACGATACAGATGCGTAAAGGATTACGAGAAACTATTATTACATTCTACTTCGTTCCGGGGAAATTCGAATGACTTATGTTCAGTACTATTTCGGAATCGAATTGAAACTACATTTTTTTCCAAAAAAAATCAATGTTCGCTGCATCCATTGTTGGTATCGCTTATCAATATGACAGCTCATGAATTCCGATTAATGTAATTTTTTCGACTCGAAACCAAATTTCCTTCGAAACCCACCGAACTTGAAGGACAGTTGTTCCCCCGTTAGGGATAATTTTATTCGGTTTCGTCCCGCTCTAGCCTGTGAAAGAGTTGTATAGGTCTGTCTCGTTCTAACAGGCCTCGTCGGTTTTTGTAAGTCTCAGAAGTTCCGTGGACCATGCGACAGATGTGCGCATGGATGCGGCCGCTAACGAAGCGTGTTTCAATTGGGATAATCAATCAAATCTTTGATTGTTTGACCGGTGAGCGGATCTTTGATTTAAACGTATTGAAGATTATCGAGAGGTGATCATTATACGCATGTACATTATACGTGCACTCGAATGTTATCTTAAACGTGTATCAAAGTAATTGATATGCTTTTAATTTCTTTTGATCTAACGATCTCTTTTTTGTAACTCGTATTAAAGTGTTGTTGTAAGATCTAGGTCTCATCACTTTTGTGCTGAGAGATACATAATTTTGCTGTTAGTGAATCATAACATAGTTGCAGTGCCGTTCATCATTACAATCATTAAACATTTTATTTTCAATTGTCAAGTATGGTTGTTGAATTAATTACGTATTAATTTCTACAGCCCACGTTCTTGCATTAAAGCGACATAACATAATAATCTTGTACCAATATACGTACGTCACGTAAATACAATCAAGACACGAAATGCAATCGAAAAGGAAATGCGTAGAATGCAACCAATACAAAGACCGTTACAAAGCGATATCGACACCAAATCCGATAGCCGCAACGCGAATATTATCCAACCAGTGTGCAATTGTACGAGCACCGAAGGCGTAAAGACGAACGGAATGGTTATGTTTTGCTATGTATCTGATTTAGGTTCTGACGCGTCGTTTATTCTGTACGGGTATACCCAGATGTGATCAATTCGCTTCTCTATACCTGTTTAATAACGAAATTCTTGTTTGTATATTATTGGTTATCCTAGACACGCAATGTTTTAAACTTATGTATGAAATATTTTGTCATTTATTTAAATTGTATGTGGATCAATATGATTTACTTTTAAATTGCTATCTATGAAATATGTTTGATGAATTCTAATAAAATGAAATACGTGCATATTTGCTTAAAAATGCTTATATTTAAACAACGGAAGTTGTCTTTTACATACCACAAAATCCTGAAGAATCGAAATCTATTTTCCAACTAACGGTCTGTTCTATAATTAAAATGAAATTCCTTTGCATAGCGACCGATAGCACACTTGTTTATTCGAACTACTTCGCTACTTTATGATCTTGATCGCTCGAATCTCGGGCTAATTCAATGCGTAGACCTTATTTGTGATTTCCGCAACAACTAACAGTGTACTCGAGTGTACTTACGATCGATCTGAAACATGAACAATGCCGATATCATTAGTTCGAATGTACAGTTGTACGAAACACCCGTTCGATCTCAGTTCGAAGCGTTTCCTTTGATCACAATCGACGATACCACGACCCATATCAAATCGAATCATAACTTTAATCACATCAACCCACTATTCAACGCGTTTATTTTTGAAAGCAAATGTGGAGCATTTTTTACGGGTGCGTTTACGAGCGGGCTTAATTTAATCGCGGCCATATTTCAAAAGTATAAAATAAGAAGAGCAATTAAAGGGTTCATAGCCGGGAGTAAATGGGCGCATTCTTACAAATATTTATGTAGGCGGTCGAGCAAACAGTAGCGTTAAAAGCAAAGACATGCGTTTAATCCAAGACAAACAGGCTGAAAGAATTACACGAGAGGGACACAAACACCATGGGGCCCTCTCAGTCCCTGAGGGTAAACAGGAGAACATCCGCGCGAAGTGACGTAATCCCTAGCACAGAATGTAACCCGTTAAGGCGAAGCGCTAAACAAAATGTAAATGCCTTGCTTTTACACTTAGTTATTAGCGTGTAGCTGTTCTTGCGTTTCGTTGGAAGGTGGTGGTTGCCGGCTCATTTATATATGAGGCGACCATCGCAGTCCTCGGGAGTAGCAACGTTCCTGTAATCGACTTGAGATAGAACCCCTGTTCTATGTGAAGTTGCTAAAAGACGTCCATGGGCGGCAGTAGCCGCTTACCATCTGGTGGACTGCATGCTCGTTTGCTACTTAAAAGGTGCTCAACTGTATTATGAAATACATATGCATGGTAACACAATTCTATGTTTGAAAGGCAAGCATTTTGGCACGAGTTAACGAATATGTTTTTGTGGTTTATGATCGATGTAAAAAATGTCTCGAATGAGATCAAAGTTATCAAAAGCCAAACAGACTCTATTAAGTTTAATAACGCAGTTGTTTGATATGGAAATTAGGAATTGCGTTCAGCGCGGTGAAGCTTAACTCATAAATGTATAATTACCCCGCATGTTCTTAACTTCTTAGCATGTCATGTACTATGCACCGTTAAACTTAATGATACTTGTTACGCGCATAACCGTTAAAGTACGTTCTTGTGAAGATAAAGTTCTTTAGCACTAAAGTGTTCGTTGCCCCGCCTTAACACACTACCCTCGCATATTGTAAGGACGCGGCCATATATAACTTGTGTGGTCGAACCCACGATATAACGTTCAACGTTAGATTTATAACGGATTATTTTTTGTCTCGAGATATGAAGATCCGAATCTGTCCTATCTTTGTAAGGATAACAGTAACGGTAAGATTTAGTATTCGGCTTTAAGCTTAATTAATAAGCTTTAAAATGTATTACTGAAAGAGGTATACGGTATTTTTCTATCACATTGGCTAGAAAACCAGCGTGCAGTCCATCTTATAATAAATGGTCACTGCCGCACATGGACTTCTGTGAGTAACTTTCTATAGAACAGGGGTTCTATCTGAAGTCCATCACAGATGCGTTGCCACTCGCGAGGACTAAGAGGGTCGCCTCATATGTAAGTGTGTGAATTTAAAGAGGGATTGGACGTTGATGATAAAACGCAATAAACGTTGCTTACAACAATATTATCATTTGAACTTTGAATTTGCCAAAATATTTAGATCATAAAACGAATAAATACCTAACTATTGTCAATTTATCACTGCAGAAGCAAAATAATATATAAATAAACAATTATTAATCAGTCACCGTCCGTCATTGTCATAAATATTTCCTACTCAAAAAATAGAAGCATCTCGGCATTAAAAAAGCTAGTTACATAATCTATAATTTCAAACCAGATACCACGATACAAAGCATACCGCTGTTATAAGGCATAAAGCTGTGATATAATTAATAAAACAATGTAAACAGTTGTTTAATGTTCAATTTACTTGTCTTAAAATCGCATCCAGTATAAATGAAGAAAAAATATTCCTACTTCAAGTTGTATACATACAATAGATGACGTTAATAACAGAATACCATTACGAGTAGGTACTGCACTACAATACGAGCACAATTCCTAAATAAAAGAACAATTAATTTATTTATTTTAAGGTTAATTAAAAACACGTTTCACAACTTTCGAGATCAGCAAGTCATGTGTTCGCACCCTAATGTGGGCGTAACAGACACTTTTACACTTTAGTTCTGCCACTAATTGTGACTCCTCCTCATAGCTCGACTAGGACGAAGTCGGATGTGAAATGAAAAGGGGACTACGGGAAGCCGTACACAATCTGTGCAATCATTTGCCTCCACTGTTGCGCGTTTCCATCATGTTGCGATTTGAACGCTCCGATTGTTGAACACGTTGCTGATTAAACGGAGCAAGTGGTTTCTAATAAAGCTACATATTTTTATTACAATGCAGTACAACGTGCTCACTTGATTGCAAGTGGTCATTGCCGTCCGTGGACATCTGTAACTCATAGAATGGGGGCTTTATCTGAAACTGAATACAGATGCTACTCCCGAAGACTAAAATGTTCGCCTCATACGCCTTACATACATTATTGATTTTTATATATTTTGCTATCCACTTTCTACTTGAACGCATTTTTTCGGTCATTTAGTATAAAAAGTGATTCATATTGATATGTGTATATACACATCATAATTCCCTGTGAAACAGTTGCTATAAACACACAAAGGCGACTTGGAATCTAATATAAAGAGACCCAGATCAGAAATCCAAATTACTAATTCGGTGTCGGTA
Organism: Cecropterus toxeus; assembly: GCA_018249875.1. Lineage (NCBI taxonomy): Eukaryota > Metazoa > Arthropoda > Insecta > Lepidoptera > Hesperiidae > Cecropterus > Cecropterus toxeus. Next base: position 13,034 of record DWNE01001860.1, on the reverse strand, counting down.
TTGAAGTCCCTTTGATTGACAACCCTCTAGAAACCCGTCATCTAGACGTCACTCCGCGAATCGTCAATATGACAACGTTAATACACTTTAACTGAGTGTGCCAAGAAATCCATGAACAAAATTCGTTGAGTTCACTATAAATCCTGTAATATTACAAAACTATCTCACGTCCTTTGAATATTTAAAGTTTACGATTAATCATAAACAACTCGTAATTTATCAGAAATTACGAGTCATCATATAACAACAATGCACCGTAATAATGTTCAATGTAGATTAAACCGACTCGCATAAATTTTCCACATCTCCCCGCTGGCGATAACCTTCTTATCTTCGAGACGAGAAAGCGTATCGCATAGTCGGGAACCGGCCAACTTGTAAGAACTTAATTTATAGCCAATTAAGTTAGTGTTAAGCTAAACAAACTGACAGGAAGATAGCACAAGTAGCTAGCTATAAACCTCTGGGATTGGACTAGAACAAAACTCGAATCGTTTTACCACCCGATCCCCATAAATATTCCGGTTTGCCCTCCACGTTATATTCCCGATGACAACTACACCAGTATTTGATTTATAGCAAGGTGCGCCATAGAAATTATAGCAGCGGCTGCCCTTGCCTCTTATTATTGCTTATTGAAACGACTACCAAATGAGGATTAATAAGAATTTATGTTTGCTGAAACAGAGTAAGTATTTTCTATTGATATATCAATAGCTTTCCTAGATAATATGCAGCTGAATGCAATTACGCTACTTTATAATTCACTTGTCCATCGCTTTGTGCTGTTCAATTCATTTCAAATATAATTCTCTGGACTGCGATCCTTTATTAAAATGCAAACTGATATTGTATTCGCATTCATAACTAAACAGAGACGAGACGTTTGCTTTTGAAATAATTTTATCAAAAGTTTAAAATGACAAAGTTCGAAATGGTAACTAAAAACTGAGCTAAAGAAGCCAGATGCCACAGACAGTTGGTAACAACTGGCTCCAAGTCGCTTTATAAAAAGTTAGCTTTTAAACGTAGCTATAAATCAATAGAGGAGTTCAGAGGAAGTGCAAGCGTAAGACGGATATTTACGGTGATGCCCGCTCTTCGCGATAAATCTACTGAGACCTCTTTGTGCCTTATTTTATGGAAGCGCTAATCACTTGTAATGTCTACACTGATTTGTCTGTTGCTGTTGCTTTAAGACTAAGCAAAATTTCACAAGGAATGTAAATATTACAAGTAATCGACAATTGTTGCTTTCACTTGTATTTGGACAACTGAAAAAAATTAAGTCTGGCACTTTCACCGCCTGTTTTGCGATGTAATGGAACTACCAAGTTTTTCTCACAAAATTTCATATTGTTCTTCGTTTGGCGATAGAATTACCGAGACCATTCCATTGTGTACACAGAATTACGTAACGATATCAAAGGAAGGGTTAGAATTTTTTGTTGTACAAAATTGTTACGCTTCGATCGGTATCCAATTTACTGGAGGCCACCGTCCGGTATCTGACGCTGACGGGACGCATTGTCGCGTGGTCGCGTCACGCCCGCGATGGTCAGTAATAGCGTCTTATTTGTGTACTTTCTAATTAAAATATTTGTGGTCCGATAACGTGGACGACAAAAAACGCTATTAAACTGACTTTGATGAAAATAAATTGGATTGAGCGAGAGACCTTTGACTTGCATTTAATAGATGTCAGATGTACTGATGAACGAATAACGGTAGCTGCCGCGAACAGCGCATGACTTCTAATGATGTTAAAAACCGAGGACTTCCTAACGAACATGTCTGTGAGGCAAATAGTTGTAAAAGACATTTCCTCCTTTTTAACGACTTCTGTTTGTTAGATTGATAAAACGAACATAATTCTTCTTAAGAAGTAGACAGGTACATTTACTTTGGGAAAAGTTTTATGTGGTGGTTTGAAATTGTTTGTTTGTCTGTGAATATGTTTGGATCTTTAGATAATTTATTACTAGTGACAACTCTTCAGTTTATCGATTAAGTTCTTCTATCTATGTATATACACGACGATATAAATAACATAACTTTATTATATAAAATATGTTATTTACATCATCTTACTAACTAATTACTTACTAACACTAGATAGAAGAATAGTATATCCCTCTTGTAAAGTTGTGAATGTAGGCGTATAATCGCGAATAATCTCACATACAGTTTGCACAAGCAATTCATTAAAAACCTCTAATGGTAAACATTTATACGCTAAGAAATCTAAAATATCGTTAAAAGCCTAATTATGACCACTTACACAAAAAACGAGTTAAGAGCTTTGAATATTACCTTAATATCGGTAGGAAGTCACGTTAATATGCCGACCACTTACAGTAAACGTTTGGTAACAGCAAAAACAAAAGTGCTTAAGTAAACGCTTCTACGCCGACATTTTTTTTTAACTCCGCAGTTAACGTTCCAACAAGTTCATTTATTAATTAATTATTTTGCAAAACACTTGTACTAATATTAGGCAAACGATTGTATATTCTAATGTTCTATTTTTAACTAACTTCAAACTAGTAAAATCTTCAAAAACATCGAAGCAAAAACCCGACAGCTTAAAAAGATTTTTTGTCAAAATAGTCAAGTAATAGAATACTATAGAAAATAGACCTATCTAAAAACTTATATATTGTAATAACTATATATAAGTTTTTAGATAGGTCTATTTTCTAGCTTTCATTTGATACTCATATTGTCGTAATAGTAAAGAAATTCATCCCCCCCATTTTTCCTCTATTTCCAGGCGCCATTTTTAAAAATTACATACCCTATGTCACTATGCAAACTAAGAAGATTCTATTAATATGTCATACGTCATTATCCGTCCATCCGTTTGGCCTGTAGCGCGTGCCAAAGAAATGGACATACATACATATATACCTACAAACATACATACATACGCTCGAAAAACATTACACTCCTGACGCAGTCGAGTCAAAAAGGAGGCTCATATACTCTTAGGACATACGCGATCTAACAAAATATGTTGAGCGCCGACTTGGAGACTATGTACTGTCTATGTAAGAAACCAATATATATATGTATAAATTATATTTTTGCTTTTTTGTGGCAAAGACTTTCGTATCTATTTTTGTTAAAGCAATTTTTTGTTTGGTTAATTTGCATGACGCGGTAGCATGAAATTCACGTCTATTTTCGTGTTTTAAAGTGCTCATGTTATTTTTTACTAAGTTCAAGTAGCAGTGTATGCTGTTTATCTAATCTTGAGTGGTTACTGTTGCTAATAGGCATTAACCCTGATGTCCCAAAATCATTACTGCATTATCCCCGACAACGAAGAGGGAATGCTTGAGTGTTTTTATCTTACACTTCTCAAACCAACGTTTTAAACTAAGAAAGAAATAAGTATTTATTATTATGAACAACACTTTAAAGTACTGTTTGAAAGACTATAGGTTCAAAAACCGATTTAACATATTATGTTACTAAGGGAAAATCGTTTAACATATACTAAAACTAATATTTGCAAACAATTAAAAAAATGATGAACGTTAATGTTAATGATTAATACAATTCCTACATTAAAAAATGGTAGCCATTACACATATATATCTATCTAATATATACCTTATTCTTATATATATACCTAAGTATACGATAAAGAATGTACCGTTAGTCCTAAAACATACATAGAACATTTTCAAACGCACCAAATGACAGAGCTTTAATACAGCCAGGAAAAGCCGAGTTAACATACCAGGGGAACTGGCCACTTAGAGGCGTTTAGTACAAAAACAAAAGCGGCTAAGTAAACGCTGCAGTCCTCTTTGTACTTACATTATCTAGTCGTCTACTTATCTAAGTTACGGCGCTTCAGTTCGTTCTAGTAGCTCTCAGAGTTTGTTTTGCAATTAAATACGAGCTGAAAAAGGCAGGTGGAACTAAAATGATTTAGAGCTGGCAGCAAATATTTTTAGATCGTTGCCTTGGAGCTAATTCTGTTTACGTTAATTTTAGAGTACGTTCAGAGTAAACTACGCGAATAAATAAATTAATGGGCCAGCGATTTAAATATATAGGAGCGTATATCAAAGCTTATTTATTTGAAGTACTTTACTGCTTTGTAAGGTCATATTATTTGCGGAATTTATATTTGTTAGTCCGTAAAGAATATCTTTGAAATATCAGAACCTCTGAAGCGATATTTAAGTGAATATAAAATATATTCGTGGAGGTAGTAATTTCGCCCCGCAAAATAAAAGTATGTATTAACAATAAGTAAGCATAACAATAAGTTATGATTATGCGTATGGGTGTTCGGTGTATTTTAAACTGTTGTTAGATTAGATAAAAAAAAACATATAATTAATTAGACTCTTATAATAAAAAAATAATTATTTTCTACTGACTGATAACTTAAAAAGTTCAATGATAATAGTTATAGTATTATTTCCCTAATTATATTTCTCTAGAAACTCCTTATGCCTCTGTTATTTCCGTGGTGATACAATGTCGTTAGGAAAATAAGGGCTCTTATTATTTAAAGGCAACACAATCTAAACGCAGCTTGTCCCTAACAAACTGGACCGGGATAACAAAACAGTGACAGGACAAGATTGAGAGTCCACTGGCGAGACGAACACGGTTGCTGGACACAAAACCAGGAAATATTTATGTAACAGCCAATAAATTCATAGAATGGAACTGATCTTGAATCTATATCTCGTCCTTTGCATAGAAAAGCCAACTCGCAGTTAGCCACGATTCTGTATTCTCGTTAAGGTATGCGCTAACTTGACGTTATATCAGAACTGCTTATAACATTCTTGATGTGTTAATTTGTTGCCTCATTTGCTTGTACTATGTTAGCATTTCATTTGTGCGTATATAAAGTAAATTTGATTGTCATTCGATGACACGTTCGTATCCTTCTCCTTGATGAGTTTTTTTTAACTTTATGATTCGACGGTACAAACATTACATTATGGAGTTCTATTACTCGATCAGCATTTTTTATTTAATGGCTTTTAATAGTTTTTTATTAATGTTTTGTACTCTGTGCAAAGAATCACTTTATTGGAAGAAAATGAAAGTCAAATGAGTGTTCAACTTTGTTTGGATAGTTATTGATTTATTGGTAGCTTTTATGGTAATTTGATGAACGAAAGCGTAAATTGCTATGGATCGAATCTTTATTTATTCAATACGTCCGTCAACATTAATGTCAGAGCTAGTTAGACGCCAAGCTTGACTTTGTATGTTCCAAGAGCTTGATTCCACGAAGTTACTTGCAAACACGTACACTGTCCGTTATACAGATGCAGAAACTTGCGGTATCTGCATATAAATGTAAAATTATATAGTTTGTTGGCTTCTTCGACTTGGCTCTAGTTTAGGTAAAGGTAATTTGAAAATATTTCTACAACAATCCGTTTGCGGACGTGATGGGATGCATTCTTACACCGTGATAAAAAGTTAAATTATTATGAAAATTCCTACTTAGTCATTTATGTTTTTAAATTTTTAATGGATTCCGATGTTCTTAACTTGGTTCTTATATTTTTCTACGATTGTTTAGTATTTAAGGTAAACATTGGAGCGATTCCTTAAGCAATGATAGCCTAATGGCTGAAACTCGGTCTCTCAGCCGAAAGTTCAAATCCAAGGCACACTGATTTTTATAAAATTATATGCGTATTGGAATTTAATTGTCACTGCTTTTAATCGAAAGAAAACAGCGTGAAGGAACCTACACATCTGACATATCTAAAAAAAAGAAAGTTCTCAAAAGTATGTGTAGTCTACCAACCCGCCCTTGGACAAGTGGGCTATGGTCAAAACCCCTCTCATCTTCAGAAGACTCGTGCCCCGCAGTGGGATAGCAGTGGGACGATGTTGGTTTGACGATGATTCACTTGAAATCGATACGTCTCTTTATGACATAAGCATCAAGCAGTAAAAATTTGAAACGAGCAGGTAGTAACTACTTCGGACACGACGATAAATAAATCAGTCACGACACACACCTTTGTTACAATTGATAATAATAATATGTGTCTAGTAATAATTAATTGTCTGATATTTCAGACACCACGATCGACATTATCAGTCGACCCATCAATGTGTAATATCAGGCTGATTCGGTACTACTCTGCCCACCAAATTGTGAAGACCCCTGTCTTAAACCCTCGACAATAATGCGAACGATTCAAATTACACTAGAAATGTTTTTATATCACGTTGAGACTATAGACCTCCTAGGGGGCAAGTCGTTAAACTGTTTATGAGAATTTTATTACTATTTGTGAACTTTATTAAATAGATTCATTGGGATTTCAGTCACGTGATACATTCGCTTAAGCGTTGTCAAGACATTTGAGAATACGTGATATTCGTGTGAGACAACGATGCCGAGCAGAAAACTAGATATTCATCCTACATCGTTTTTCTAAACCTTTGAGATTGTGTATTCACGTGAAATGAAGATATACTTGGTTCATCGAATCCGATTCAAACCCACTTATTAACGATTTCTGTACCGAGTTCTAGTGATTTAGCATATATGAGTTTGTATTATCACATGATATTTCTAAGTTATGTAACATACATTGTTATATATGTAAATCCATTTGAATTCACTTGATGTACCAGTATTACAATATATCTGAGGAGCATTTGTATGCTGTAAACAGTTTACTTGCGCGATGAATACAATTTAAACTCTAATATTTATGTAATAGCCATACATGAGAAAGTACCAGCGCGCAGCTACTTGTAAAGCAATAAATTGACGAATTATGTGTATTTCAGACCATATGCATATATTTTCACTTAAAGTTAAAATTTTATCACACCCTATAAATATATCTTCAACATAAACATAGTTTAAGATAATTTTACAGGTATATTAGGTTTTTATGACTATTATAAGGTTAATTCTTCATACCGGAGCTAATTTTAAAACTAGTTCACGCTCTCATGTTATTATGAGATACGATATAAAAATTTACAAGCATATAAAACTTACGCCACGTAATGCTTCCTTATTGCTAATAAAAACTAGGGCTTTTCATTTTTAATTATTGAAAAAATCTTTACGCATTGTGAGAAAATGAGAAAATATAAATTTTGTTTCATCATCAACCACTTGTTGTCCCACTGCTGGGGAAGGGTATTTTCTCGGAATGAGAGTTTGAGAGGGCATGAAGGCCAGGCCAGGCCATGAAAGGCCAGAATGAGAGGCCATAGTCCACCGCGCTGGTCAAAAAAAATTGTTATCAATAATGTGCGAATTGCTAGACTTCACACATTATTGATAACTATTTTTTTTTTATAATATTTTATTTATAAAAAATTGTGTGACAATTTTGGAGGCACCACCACTATACCTTTTTATAATAGCAGTTTCAGGCGCAGCTGTGTTGTAGTTTGCAAGGTGTGTTATGACCTTGACACTTAAATACATGAGGCATTCCAGCTTAGTATTCAGGATAAGCAATGCGTCCGTGGCATTTTCACCATCGCCTCAACATTAAGCAGATTTCATAATCATTTGCTATAACAATTTAAAAAAGTATCATGTAGGTACCATTCGTATAAGTTTATATTTGTTATGATAGAAGGCCATTCCAAAATTCATTTCTTTCCCCTTATTTCCACTAGTACACAAACATCTTTTTAATTATGATACCAATTACAAGCGACTTAAAATCATACATTTTAGTCTCATCAACGGTTCCACTTCTAAGGAGAAAGTATTCCGATAAAATAAGGAAAAGGGCAATCGATTGGGTAATCTTGTCGACTATTTTATTTACTTTATGGTAATAAGCATTCCATTAGAAAACTAGTTTATTAAGATAACTATAATCTGATCGTTCAAGTGATGGGTCGTTTGATGAGATAGGAATCGTGGTTTTGTAGATATAACATTACAGATTATTTTTATCTTACTGTCCCAGAAGGAAAATCTTGTTGTACGTCTACTTTGAAATGCCTTTTAGATCGAAATATGATCTTAAATTTATATTGATCTCATAAGTTACGTTAAGTTCGTTATTTTGAAAAAAGTGCTTACAAAATTATAAGCTAATTATTTATTGGACTTTTCGAATCGGGCTTGTAACAGTTGTTTAGATTGTTTCATGTATTTTAGCTGCCAATATTTGTTTTTTAGGGTTCCGCACTTGAAGGGTAAAAACCGTACCCTATTACTAAGTCTTTGCTGTCACCAGGCTGTATCTCGTGAACCGTTATAGGTACCACCGTCACACCTATTTCTAGGATGACGCAGTTCTTGCGTTTTGGTGGAAGGGTGTGGTTCCCGGCTCACTTTTATACGAGGCGACCATCTCAGTCCTCGGAAGTAGCAACGCATCTGTGATAGACTTCATATAGAACCCCTGTTTTATATCAAGTTGCTTACAAATGTCCATGGGCGGCAGTAACCACTTACCATCTGGTGGGCTGCTTGCTCGTTTACTACTTCATATTTATATAAAAAAAAGTTGAACAATTGATTCTTTTCACAGATAATGCATTTCTGTTGCCGTTAAAGAATACTTAAAACAAAATAAATAAATATTTAAGAGGAACCTATAGAACGAACGTAATTTTTTGGAGTTTTTTTATAGATAATGCTACAGAACCTTCGTGCGTGACACCGACTCGCACTTGGCGGGTTTTGTTTAATTGATGCTTAGTTATTACGTTTATAAAATAAAAGTAATATCTTTGGCATATATGTATGTAGTGTACGACGAATTTATACTTTTGATGTCCACGTTAAACTTGCAAGCTAGCTAAAACTATGAAATATAATATTCTGCGCAGTCTGACTATTTTCAGAATATTTCTCATCTAATGAGCTCCGCAGTGAGGTCAAGGCGGATGAGAAATGATCTCAAATCTAAAGCTATTCCAAAAATATAATAGCTACAATGAAAATTCAGAAGGACCATTAAAATAAGTATAGTACTTTGCATTAAACGAACTCACAAAGAGATTTTAATTCTCTGTTAAATGATTTAGGGTATTAAAAATAAATGAAATGATACCTTTTTTTATTATACAGATAGATGAATAAATTTTAATATACAATTTCAAAGATAGAATCAGAACCATCGTAATTATTATTATTACCTATGAGGTATCACCCCTATTTCTAGCGTGAAGTAGTTCTGTCGGCGGAAGGGTGTGGTTGTTGTATTGTATTGTATTTGAATCAAACATCCTATTCCTCGGGAGTAGCAATGCATCTGTAACCGACATCAGATAGAACACCTGTTCTGTATGAAGTTGCTTACAGATGTCCATGGGCGCAGTGACCACTTACAATCTGATGGCCCGCATGCTTCTTTGCTACTTCAGTCTTTTAAAAAAAACTATTAAAGATTATTAATGTTTCTCATTCTAGATAATGAGATTAGTTTTAACATCAAAGCTCAGACACTCCATTTTTAAAGTTTCGCACGACACGGCTTTAAAGGTGAGCTGGCTATTTATAATAATGCCTTTATCTTGTTAGGCTAACGTCACCTACAAAACAGGCCATGCCATAATACCTGCATTATGTGATAAGCTGAAGACATTATGTGCAAATATGACCTCGTTACGACTAAACGTTTCTATGGAAAGACATTAAGAATATCATCGATGCAATCACGTCATTTTGGTTATTGGAGCGGTAATGTTATCATGTTTAAGAATAAATTATAATACAATTTTTGTTATTTTTATGATACTGCAGAATGGACTAATGGTCATAGGAATGGACACGAGAAGAATAGGTCATAAACTGGTCTAAGTAACGTTGATAATACGTTATTTTTGAATAACTTGAGATTCACTTCTGAGCACAGGCCTGCCTTATAAGGGTTTTGTGAATTGTTTGTAATGGCGAGTGCAATGGGTATTTGACGCCAGGAATCGCTACTGCGCATCTCCCAGATTTAGTCAAATAGTCGTCTTCTACACCGCGGAAAGAGATGAAATGGTTCTAGTCAAGATCGAAACCACATGGCACACAACCAAAAATAATGTAAGAATTATAACGCCTACCCTGCTATGGTTCACTTACTCGTATACATGAGGCAGTCATCTCAGTCCTCAGGAGTAGCAACGCATGTGGTCAACTTCAGATAGAACCCATGTTCTATATGAAATTGCTTACAGATGATGAGCGGTAGTGGCTAATTACCATCATGTGGACAGCATGCTCGTTTGCTACATCAATGTGATAGTTGCTATGATTTAGTGACACAATTCTATAGTGCAGAAGTGCTAACTATACGCCTCCTAAAAAATTTAAGCGTTTAAAGGTTGGTTAAAATCCGTTTTTGTGTAGGAATGAATAAATGGAGTGAATACTTGGTATAAAAAAATCTAACACGTGTACTTCCGGATATCAGTGTCATTTTATAAATGCTTGTGGATCAACGCCTTTACTGTGAATGTATGTATTATAGTTTGGCTGGTATTTGCTGAAAAAGTCAATTAGAGCTATATAGTTTGGTCACAATGGCCCCTGGACGCGTTCCGTTCGACGCTCACAATGCACAAATTATAAACAGTCCACTTGCTTCAATACAACTCACATCGTTTCCTGTGCCACCCATTGTCAGTTTTCAATACAATAACTTTTATTGAAATGATCCTAGAACGTAGCTGTTGGCATAGAATAGACGTTATTTGTGGGTTCGTGCTACATTGTGTCGCAGCCAATTTCAATTACCCCGATTTCCGTTTTATCGAAAGAATGCTGTGCGTCCGATGTTTGCCGAATGCTTTCCATTTACCGTAGTAGATTAACCAATTTATCGTGACAAATTTATGTCGGTTCCACAAAGGCTGGGCGGCCGTCGTATCCGTTTAAAGTGCGGTTACTAACTCACCGACTCAATGGGATGTCATCTCGGGTTAAATTACCTGCAAGAAAAAACCACATGAGTCCACATTACAAAACAATATTCTCTTACTTTAATAACTTGAATAGCCTTTCTTGGGAAATTGGATACAAACTTATTAACACAATGTAAGCTGTGTAGTATGTCTTTATACTAAAATTGCACCTGGTGATGATAAATAGTAGCAAAATTGCAAATTCAGGTCGTCGATTAATGTTAAGAATCACAATGTTTTGAGAATAATTTACTAACTTGCTATTTCTATAATATTTATGTAATTTTCATTCCATAATAAGTTTGACCTAATATTGCTATTTACACAGCGTATCAGTATTTTTACCTAAATATGAAGTAGCAAACGAGCAAGCAGCTTACCTGATGGTAAGTGGTTGCTGCCGCCCATGGACATTTGTAAGCAACTTCATATAGAACAGGAGTTCTATATGAAGTCTGTCACAGATGCGTTGCTAATCCCGAGGAGTGAGATGGTCACTTCATATAAAAGTGAGCCGACAACCACACCCTTCCAATGAAACGCAAGAACTGCTTCACGCTAGAAATAGATGTGGCGGTGGTACTTCCCCGGTCGAACTACATTGGTTCTACCACCTGGCTAATTACTGAATTAATGAACAAATGCCTTTTCATTGCTTATAATGTCGTCTACAATTAAATTTTTGGTCTTCTAGTCTTCTCTTTTTGTTTTTCTAAAGTAGTTTTTGTAGTGTTTACATAAAATAGACTTATTTAGACGTTTATCTTATGACATTGCATAATTGTTAAACTGAACCGTTTTAAACTGGTTCTATGATAAATACCATAAAATTTCTTTAATAGACACGTATAAAAACGATCTAAATATAGCGGCACTGACCGTTCCAAATTAAGTATTTGAACTTACAAATACGTACAAGAATTTCGGGCTTTTGGTTATAATATAACCTAACTGTTCTCAAGGAGTAGGTTATTTTGATTTTGGTCTATTATACGGTGTATTTTTGTGTTACTTTATACTTAAAAGTCTGGTTATAAACCAGCAATTGAAGATTAGTTTTAATAACCTTCTAATTCTTATGGTTTAGGTTTTAGTGTTAATGGTGCTCCCACTGGAGTTGTCAGAAACTTTTTTAATCAGTTTATTAAAAGCACTTTGAAATCATTAACTTTCATGCTATTTTCAGTTTTTTCGATAGGTATAAATTGAATTTTTGTTTAGATTATTACTTCTTTCAAGAAAAAAAGATAATCTAGTGACGATTAAAAATACATGTTTAATGCAAGTTGAATAAAACTTCACACTAAAACACACACATTGAAAGTTCACTCGTGACACACGCCCCGCCGTGACCTAATTTGTATGTATGCGTCGTCTCTACTTAGGAAGTCGTTACTGTTAACTTGATACAGAGTTGCCGATTATTATACATATGTTAGGAATTAATGCTCATTCTCAGCCATCATAGATGTAGAGGGCGCTGAACTCGCTCTACCGTTATCTTATAGGTCGGGATACACTGATCTTACTTACATAGTGGAACAATTAATCATAATAACATGGACGGTAGATCTATGATTACTTTACGATATCGATGTGACATTTAGAAGGATCGAAGAATTTCTTACATTTGGTATTGGTCGTTAAAATACCACCGATAATTTATCCGATCTTATTTATATTAAACATAGTTTATGTTTAATATAAATAAAAGAAATAAATTCGTAGAGAACAATATGTATATTGGTAACATCTTTTGGAGAGAAAAATAGATGCGAAAAATACTCATCCTCATTTACCATATTTCTATTTAAAACTAAAATAAACTATTATGCACACAAATAAAAAAAATATGAAAACTAAAAATTCGACTGCTAAAACTAAAATTGCCAGTTGAGTATTTCATTATCATAATAATTTATTTAATTTAACGATGTTAAAATAATTCTATCTTACAACTTTCATTTGTTACATATTTTTGTGATAATAATAATCCTCCTCTTTTTCTGTTCACGGAAGCAATATTTAAAGTTTATTTACCCAATCTCACTCTACAAACTGAGAGTGCAATCTTCTATACATATAAATAAAATTGAAGTGTCTGTTTGTAATATCAAAATAACATTTTTTTACCAAATGCATAT
>DWNE01001859.1:0-20502 GCA_018249875.1 Cecropterus toxeus | reverse complement strand
TGGGTTAAATTCAGCTTGCAAGATTTGACCCAAACATACAAACAAACATTGCAAGTTAAATAAAAGCTTTTAAAAATACAATCTATCAGAATCTATCATTTCATAGACTTGGAAATATATTTTTTTACGTCTAGGCATAATTTTGTATGTGTTGATTTTTTATATGACTAAAATGAAATGAAAATTAGACTTTTATGTCAAACGTCTGACTGTCAAACGTGCCTAAAGTAATAAGTAGTGTACATCGCTTTCTACATTGACATCGCGTGATTGTATGTGTGTGTGAACAAATTTCATTACCGTTTAGAAATTAGATTCAGAAATCGATCTAGAAATCTGCAGCTCTCAGTCCGGCAATCAATTTAGTACTCTACATTACATTTTTTGCGCGATATTTCAATTAGCGCGAGCTGAAAAAAAGGAATGACAATCATCACTCATATCTCAAGAAAATTTATGCCTACAATTTATTTTAAATGCTTTTGATACCATCTAAACGATATGATCTAAAGGTCAAAGTACTGCATTTTAATTTATGAAAAATGTTAAACGCTTTGCTATATTTATTGCGCGGGCACTTTATAAAAATTATCAATTAACCCGTAATTTCGCTTTCTAAAAAGTGTACATTAAAGCAATTTGATCGGCCACCCAGTGTTACGATACTAATCAATATTCAAAGCTTATTACACCGTTTTGTAACACGAACTGACGTAGAGTGGTTCAAATAATATTTGTTTTCATTCCATCAGCCACACGCACCCTTTGGTTGCTGACCTGTGGAGGCAAAAACGGCCCTTAAGGCCCTCAAATAGGACACAAAATATTCCAATAGGTTCACGTTACAGACATAATTACTGATCAGGAAGCAAATAATTACAGTAATAATAACAGTTTATTTTAACTAAAGCCGTAACAAAATCACATTAAGGTTTGGTATTCAAATCTAATTTTTCGAGCTACTAAACTTCTGAATAGGGCGAGAATAATTAATGTAATCATAAAACATTACAACTATTACTGTAATTTGGTGTAATTCGATGCTCGTTATTTCATTTCTCAAGTAACGCCTTTTAATTACAGTCTATTGATGTAATTTGGCCTTTAAATGTAGCTTAATGTTTAATTAGGATCCATATTTGAGGGTCGAAGCGAGGAAGGAAGTACGGTGTAATAGATTATACATAATTAGCTACTTCTTTATGCAAATTAATATGATAGAAAATTACGAAAATAAATGATTTCTTACTAACGTTATGTGCATTCGCTGTTTTCCAATAAAAAAAAACAATTAAGTGAAATTGTAATACCTGAGTGTTTTTAATTTTTAAATAAAACTGTACTGTAATTAAATAGTATACATTCGTTTTACACGGTAAATATTTATTTGATTAAGTGAAACGCCGAGTAGTCCAGTGCGTGCTCAAAGCACATTTAACCATGCAAATGAAAACGAATGAATTACTTCGAGCCTATGTACATATATAAGTGTTAGATACATTCGGAAACGGAACAAGGGATGTTGAGATCATACATACATAATATACTTTGATTTAAAACATTACATTTTTAGGGGAGACCGGGGTACAAAGTACACAAATGGAAACAAAATGCATAAAGATTCATTATTATTAAATTCCGTTAAAAATCTTTACACACAGCGAAAAAACATGGAATACAATAATAATACAGAAGAGAAAGCATTAGTAAAAAAAAACAACAAACGGCGCCCTCTGACTATTTGCATGGAACCTGCGACCTTAGGGACGCCGGATTAACATTCATATATTCGTCACATTAACATATTTTAATAAATTCATTTCTTTGGGTGCCCGAAAAAAGTAACCCTGTTGAACTTCTTATATTTACGCCGACGAGGCGGGTTATTATTATTCTTTTTTTTTTTGACACCTGAAAAATCTGGGTTCGACAGTTGATGATATAAACCGTGTTACTTTTGATTCTATATTCATTTCTTAAGCTTAAGAATAAGTCTGCACTATTTATTTCTTTACTTCTTTTTTCACACCGAGTGTTAAACAAAACTTGTCATTTTTTAGCGTTTTAGCGCTGATATTTTTGTATTTCCAGTGATTAAACAAATTTTAAAGCTACTTCGCCGTATTTCCATTTTAAATACATTTGTAAGGAATAACCTTCTTTTGTTTTTGATGAATCCGACCTATCAGTTTCTATCTACCAAATTATATCCATAACATATATTTTATTTACAAAGTTCAGTATACAGCGCCATGTATGTGGAGACACTGCTTATCGATTTAATTTTGAGCAAAGGGCATAGCTCATACGCGGTAGTACTACATCTTAGACCGTCTACCATCTACCTAGCAATCGAGTGAGAATGTCTTAACATCAAGCCCACTGATAAAGAAACACAAACAATAACATAGTTGACAAAACATATAACCTATTAAGTATGCCCATCTGCAAACTGAGATGACTCCAATGTGATGGACGTACATACATATGCCTCAAGGCATAAACAAAAGTAATATCAAAAACAACAGAACCCTAATTCGTAACGTCCATAAAATCTTTCCACGTTCGTTCACACCGACCGACCAAGACCGAAGCTTCATTTGAAAGGAAAATGCGACAATGTAATATGCAG
The DNA here is from genome assembly GCA_018249875.1 of Cecropterus toxeus. Taxonomy (NCBI): domain Eukaryota; kingdom Metazoa; phylum Arthropoda; class Insecta; order Lepidoptera; family Hesperiidae; genus Cecropterus; species Cecropterus toxeus. The sequence continues at coordinate 17,870 of DWNE01001859.1, read as the reverse complement.
TGCGATTAACATCGAAAACCCTGTTGTCAAACCAGTTACGTGCCCCCGGGGACCCGCGGTCGCAATCATGAAAAACAAATTTACACCAAACTTTCTTGGAGTTACAAGGTTTCGGACTTCATTATTATAAATAAGTACGACGACAAATTCAACATAAAGACGCTTAATCTAATCTTTCAGCTTTTTCAGCTCAAACTAACTGAAACGGCTATAACAAACACGACTAAAGTAGGTAGTTAAAAGAACATTGACTTGTATGTGGTGAGATTATGTACTTTATATAATTCTTAAACTGACTGTCAAGGACCGGCTGTAATTGCCTTATAGTCCATGTTAGTGTTAAGGTCCCTTAAAATTATGCAGCTAGAAGCATAAATATTTAAATAGCAATCCGTATGAAATGTGAATGAAGGGTGTAAGATATGAATCGAAAACAACTTTACAACTAAGATAGTTATAAATTGAACAAAACTGTAGAAGATATTAATTAGCAAGTGAGATGTGTGTTTGTGTGTTGAGCACAGAAATAGCTGCCATTTTCTAAACATATGAACTAATTAGCATGAAATGAGGACTTTTAAGTTAATTTCGTCTTGTCAAGAGAAATCGTGGTATATGTTGAATCAATGCTGAATTTAAATAAGTTGTTGAAGATAATACAGATTATATTCGTTAAGGGATGCGAATAAAGTAAATTTAAAACTCGCACAGATTATAATCACAATATTCCACCACTCAACACTCTTGTAGAACATTTTATGTGTCCATAGGGACGTGCTTCAACAACACTGTTAAACAAATTAACGAAATGTTTGTCGAGGGCCCTAAGTTCGACACTTAATGCTTTCATACTTAAAATAGAATTAGTTAAGCGGGATTTACCCTGGAACTCTTGGCAGGAACGTTATCTTAGAGAAATTTAATTAATTATCACGATTTTAGTAAGGAAAATAAAATAACAAACAAGCAGCCCATCTGATGATAAGTGGCCACTGTCAGGAAAGGAGCGTGCAGTCCACCTGATGGTAAGTGACAACTGCCACAGAGTAACATCTGTAATTTACCCTGTAGATTCGAAATTGGTACGACATCAATTCTTCCCTGGGCGAATGGCGCAGTCCTTTGAACTATACTAAATTAGAAAAATGATTTAAGTCACGCAAATTGCCCAATCACCTATGTTATGGCATATGGAACCCACATATTCAGGTCTCTCCAACCAACCTTGCACAGAATAGGCGTGACCCTCAACATTGAATCCACAAACACCTGAGTTTAACCTAACAATATCGCATATTTTAACAAACTGGCAGTAAATTTAAACGACGCAAACATAATTATTTTGCGCGTGTCATAAACGTAAAGCGAACGACAATATTCTCAAGGATGTAACAACAACATACATTGTTGCAACCAATAAACTAATACCGAGTGATCGCTTGGACATCCTGACCGTGACAATATACTAATACTAGCCTAGCTTTTCCCCGCGACTTCGTTGCATGGCGCGCAACTAATTAACTAGGTAGGTGTAAAGTATTTTGAAGTGAAAACTTCTTTGGGTGCATTGAGCACTTTTTGGGGGAACATAAATTATTGAACTTGCGTATTCGGCACCGAACGCTTTCCATAAGCTATATGCATACTGTGTGTACGTACATAGATATACCTCCGTGCGTTATTTTTTAAGATTTCTCTTTTGTAGGCATTCCCGGAGTTCCGCTATTTTTTTAATCACTCACTGTATCTTCTTATATACACTTATTGTATAGATATACAGATATTGAATATTGATAATAAGACAAAACAATCTTCACATACGCTATGATCAATAATAGACCAGTGACATAAATTCCTGCTATGATATGATTTGCTTTAATGGTGACGGACAGCAAAAAAGGGTAAATTGACCGAAAATTAGCCTAGAATCCTGTAAAGTTTATCAACATGTATTTCTCTAACATAATTGTCTCTTACACCCTTTTCATTATTTTTATGCACTTTATGACAAAACTAAACAATAAAGAATACCTAAATAATAATTTGCAGTCGCTTCCTAGTAGGAAAACCTTGAATATTATTATGTTATCGAAAATATAATTACATTGTTTTAAACGTTCCATAAACGGAACATTGTCACATACCAAGAAATACCACGAAACACGCAACGCCGATGTGGTTTTAAGTAAGTAATTCCACCATAAATTAATCGTTTCCGTTCAAATATTTAACACAATGCGTGTTAATTTTAATTAACTTTATGGGGGTACATTTACAAGTTATGGGGGTTGGAGGCCGACGGTATATCTCAGTCCCCGGCCTTTAATTATTAACAACTCTCAGCTCATCCGCTTCGTACAAAATATATGAAGTTTTGACGTAAACCGATGGCGAACGATAATTTGCAATAAAGGCCCATTACAAAACCCTCGCTCCATTTCATCAAATTAATGTTTAATAAGCGTTGCGAGTTTGCAGCTCGTAGTTCAATTGTCGACCTATAACGGTGCATTACTGGACATTGGCACTTTAATGTTTTACCCGACTGCGACAGACGGAAGGGTGATGTTTTTCAAGCATATGTTTGTATGATGTAGTATGTATATGCTTGACGGATTGACATATAACATGCCATTGGAATTGGCTCAGTTTACAGAGTGACATAGGCTAGATGAGTTTTAAAAGTACCTACCTATCACTGTACTCACAGAGGCTAATTGTTTATTTATTTTTTTCAAAATAAAAGGTTCAAAGCGTCGCCACATTAGCGTTGTCCATTTTGGTACACGTCCTTAAATTATGTATTGCAATCATGGTCACCATTCAGGCATATCGGCAAATATATTGCATATTATAATGAAATATTCCATAAGCAACAATGTCTCCGTGCATAAAACTTGGTGTCCACTTACACTGCATAATTATTAGGAACATTCATTATTCTGCTATATGGCGGAAAGAACTGTCGAGAACTCGAGTTCCGTCACCCTTGACACAAATTTACTACCTGTCATCAACCTGTCATCATTTTATCTAGAGAACTTTCAGATGCGCAGGTTTCCGTACGATATTTTCCTTCGCCGTAAAGCAGTGATAATTAAATTATAATACGCACATCATTTTAGAACAATCTGTGGTGCGTGCTTGGGATTCGAACCTTGATCCTCGATTGAGAGGCCGAGTTTCAACCATTAGGCTATCACTGCTCGTATTTTTTTTATAATTTTACTACCTACTCAAAAATAATTTCTGATTTATTTCCTTCATTGCTAATAACTAAGTGTTGCCATGTTAAATTTCCCAAGAACAGTCCGCACGGCCGTTACATAAACACCGACGCCTGGCAACACCGTGGCCCTCATCGATCACAACACTGGGGGTTCCGAATGAACGCTAAAATTTGCACCCGCCCTGATTTATTGCCGCAGTCGGTACGTGTAGATGCTATCGACAAATGCAATATTGCCTGTGCAAAAAACGCCATACGGGTAGCGGCGCACCCGGTCGAGACGAGGGATGCTCTATTGGGTAAATGTGTTTTAAATACATACGATATTTTCCCTCATAGACGCACATCAAAATTCAGTGAGAAAATATCTCGAAATCAAAATGCCTGCCTCATTTAGGTAACTACATCTATGTTATAAAAATCTTGAAAATTTAATTTTGAAAAAACATTGGAATTCCATTACTAAGAATCAAATCTGAATCTGTCTTGAGTATCATACCGGTTACTAAGTGTCACGAAGTCGAACTACAAAGGTTATATCATATACATAGATAGTTCATAGTTACAGAATGAAACATACTTAGGTTTATAAGTCATTCTAACTTAGTCTTTAGATCACCGCATGTTGTAGTACCTCTAAACAACTTTTAGTAAACGTGATGATAAAAGTATTATATTTCCTTAGTACAAAATTAGGTTACTACAGACGCCTAAAGTACGTCAAGTAGTAAAAAAAATACGTCAAGTGTATAAAAAATATCACAAGCTTCGAATCAACATACGAAGCAACAGACGTGAAAAGCGGAAAGAATCAGTTCCATACTCACACGTTATCAGCTGGTTATCGGCTACTGAACCCGGGACCTGAAACAAGCACATGGAATTTTACTCATCGATTACGTTCAACGTGGCAACATCTTATCGGCATGGCAATGACGATGTCAAATTAGGTACAACTTACTCTTAGGTATTCGAAAGGTAGTTCTCTAGGCGAAGGATGGGTAAAGGTGGCCTAGATCCGACCAAAATACACCTATTGGCATTTCTTAGTATCAGAAATTGAGAAACTATTTGGATGGTATCGCAATTCGAGTTAGGTTTTTGTTTATATACAACTGTTCGTGCAGATCGGGCCAGCACCTCTCTGACAAAATCTATCGTAAAACAGTATGATAAATACTGTAGTAACGCTTCCTAACACAATTCTCATGTGACAACGATGCATCTGAGATGGACTTTAGATTTGACAGATCTGTAATTATCGCGTATAGAAAAACTGCCTTCGAGCTTACTTTTTGAATTAAAAGAAGAAATAAAAATGTCATAGGGTAGGTATAGTAATTCAATATATCTGTGATAGATTTTAGGCAGATTTCATTTATTTGGAATTGATATTATGGCCACGTTTCGACTCTGCCAAATATGTCACATTCTTTCTTCGATCACTAATCGATATCGATAGTGATCGAAGCCTTCTTATAGTATTCTGCGTGGTAATTTGACGGGTAGAATTAAGAAGAAAAACTTACACGAGTCATTCTGACTTAATCATCAGAGATATATTCACTTATTTTAACCGACTTCGAAAAGGAGGTGGTTCTATGTTCAACTGTATGTTTTTTATGTATGTTTTATTCAATACAAACTTAAATAAACCACTAACTCAGTTATATATGAGGCGAACATCTCAGTCCTCGGGAGTGGCAACGCATCTGTTGTCGACTGCAGATAGAACCCTTGTTCTTTATGAAGTTTACATATGTCCATGGGCGGCAGTAACCGCTTACCATCAGACGGGCTCATTTGCTACTTCATATATACAAAAAAAAGAAACCGAGGAATAAAACTATTATTACGAAGTTCCCATAAAATAAATTTGATACAAGAACTATATATTACTTCGTTACTTCGTTGACCGCTGGGTTATCTTAACAAGTCACATAACGATAAAAATCATCTACAAAACTCATCTTTGTTTGATGTTAGAATATTGTTTTATAAGGTTTCAAAACGGATGATAATATATATGACTGATTTTAAAATTACAGATCTATCAGAAATCATTAAGAGAAAATAGATCAACCATACATATATTAAAATTATTATCAAATCGCGTCGCACGTTGCATTTTATATTTTTAATAGTTTAGTATGATATCTAATGTAATATAAATTTCAATTACTATAATATTTTGAATTTGTCTTCCAAAACCATTGAAATTAATTTAAATCTATACTAATATTATAAAGCAGTAGAGTTTGTTTGGTTGAACGCGCTAATCTCATAAACTACTGATTCGAGTTGAAAAATTATTTTCGTGTTGAATAGTAAATTTATCGAGAAAGGCTTTAGGCTAAATAACATCACGCTATGTTTGTTTGTTTTTAATACATTGTTCGCTATAAGCGAGCAGGTGAACGCAGGTGAAACTGGGTGGTACAGCTAGTAATTGATAAAATATTTATAGTTCGTATCTTGATTTAACATCTAGATTAAAATTACAAAGTTACAAATTTAATCACAAATGACACCGCCGGGCCACCAATACTTAATAAATACTTTAGCAATGTAACAATTTTACGTGTTAGGTTAGTTTAATTGGTTTCATTACTTTTTTTTACGTTATGTACTAACTTAAATTCCCAGAACATTTTAAAGGAGACCAAATTATCGTGATGACTAAACTAACCTAAAATGGAGTGCTTCGTAAACGTTGAAATCATCGTCGACGTAGGGGTGGGTAGCTTTTGTAATTTCACTAAGTAATTAACTTAAAAGCCTTGAAAGTCATTAAAAACATCATGACACTTCATACTCATAACCTCATACGCGAAGGTATGTTGTTTTATTGGTGGTTAAGTTGACTTGAAGAAGGTAAAACCTTTTTGCTTTGACTCTGCCAAACTTGAAATAGACTAAGAGTTCTATGTGAAATCAAAACAGACGCGTTGCTTCTGCTGTAGATGAAGATTGTCGCCTCATATTTAAGTGAGACTGCAACCACACCCTTGCTCCGAAATGCATGAATTGTTTTACGCTACAAACAGGTATGGCGATACACCTACATTTGTGCCAACAACACAAATCTCAATCTGTGCCTACCATCACGCAATCAATTTACAAAAGTACACAAAAAGGAAATAAAACCATTAAATCGACAACATCTTTTTGTAAATCTAACAATAAAAACAACATAAACAAAATGTTATAGACACGATTGTAACAAAAAGCAAATTACTCAATACTTAATACTTTTTATATCTTCCCTAATCTAACATTTAAAACAATTGTTTATAATCCTGCCCACTTTTAAACATCACCTGATAAAAATTATGGAGTTAAATTGAGCAATGTGAACCACAATTTAACAGAAGCTCTACCAATCAGATCGCATGGCCGAAATTGAACTAAAACAAAACACGAAATGTAAATACGAGATACATCCGAAGGCATTTTAGTGAGCATTAAGCGAGTTGAATTTGAATAAGTAGTTAGGGCACTTACAATATCCGAGCAACGTGTGGCCATTAGCCAAACAAAAAATAAGCGTTATCTTTTATCAAATCTCAGTTCATCGACCCACGCTACCAACTTACCGATGCGTGTCTGTGAACAAAACTAGTCGTAATATGAACCTTGATGTAAGTGCTTAAGTTCGATCGCTTGTAAACCAGTTGTCACGCTAAATGTATGGGAAGTTACGAGTGGTCAAGAATTCGCATGACATAAGAGCGATTTCGTACTTGAGAGACATCTTGTAATGTCAGCCATTTTTTTTTGGAATGGGAATTTAGAGTCACGGAGTATGTACGGACGTATAATTAATTTTTACATGTAAATAACGCGTCGGCGGTCATTATTGCAGTAAACGAACACATTATTAATTAGTATACTTTTTAAGAGGAAAAATCTTTAGCGATACTCAATATCTTTGAGAGTAATTAGTTTATGGGAGACTTATTCACTAAGACTCGTAAAATACCAACGCGCCAGAAGATAAAACACTCCATATAGCATATGAAACTTGTTCTATCACTATGTCAAAACCAATATACCTATTTGTTAATGTTAAGTTGCATGCCTACTAAAACGCGTAATAATTATATTTTGTAACTAATTTAAAGCTTTCCAAGTTGGTATAACGAACGGTCTCATCTATTTCCGGCGTGAAACTAAATAACAAACAAAACTTGCGTTTCGGTGGTAGGTTTTGATTGCAGACTTGCTTTCATAATATGTGGCGACCATCTTAGTCTTCAGAACATGCCACGATATGTAATTGACTTTAAATAGACCCGTGTTCTATATGAAGATGTTTACAGGTGACCATGGGCGGCATTGACCACTTACAGGTGGACCGCATGCTTGCCACTTTACTCCTGTAATTAAAAAGGCCTTTATGCATAGTTTCCTCGACAATGTTTCGTCTTTGTCGGGGTAATGTGAAAATAGCGAATATATCAATAATTCAAATTATATTCAATACCTAAATTAAATAAACATACAATTTAATTAATAATATTCATAGCATCGAGAAAAATATCAATTTGCATCGATGGCTCAAAGCGTAAGTTCACAAAATTTCCGAACTTTTTCAAGAATTGATAACTGATAGTTTAATTAACAACTGACAATTAAGAGATAAGCAAATTCCACCACTGCAATCTGTTATTGATAATTACCGGTGAGCGGAGAGCTTGTTAGTATTTATCGAAATGCTAAAAGCAATAAAATAAAGAACGAATGATATTTATTAACAAAAAAACAACATACCTACTTAATAATGTTATTATTTCGCATAAGTAATACCAAAATTCAGTCAAATCTGATTGAAGTAGTAAACGAGCATGCAGTCCACCTGATGGTAAGTGGTCACTGCCGCCCATGGACACTTGTAAGCAAATTCAAGTAGAACATGGGTTCTATCTGAAGTCAATCAAAGATGCGTTGCTACTCCCGAGGACTATGATGGTCGCCTCATATAAAAAGTGTGCCGACAACCACACCCTTCCATCGAAAGGCAAAAAAATGCTTCATGCTAACGATTCAGTCAAATCGTTAGCGTGATTATGTATTAGCGCCGACAACTGCTTTCATAAGAATTTTCGTTTCATCAAGTTTCAAATCTCGAACGATAAAGGAATTTATTAAAACTCGATACACTTTAAAATATATTTTCACCTTAAAAAAGTAAAATCCAATAGGTATATATTCGCCCAATCATGCTAATCTTCACATTTTCCAAAAAACAATTATATGTCAATTCGATCACTAATAGTACATTACAAAACTGAAGAAGTTTAAAATTTAACTGAAAATATGTAGGAAAAGTTATTTAAACCATTGGAAGCTATAATGTTTTGTTCTTTCGTAAATACACTAACTACTCGGGTATACTTCCTAAATTGGGCACAAAAAGCGCGACAAAAGCTCGTAGCAACCCTAATCACGGAGCCGAAGAGCACACGGAATGTTTTCGTTGAATAAGTGATATAATTTTCGTAATGGCGGCCGACGGGCGGCGTGTTAGGGCTGTCACATTACTAATAAGGATATTGAGGTTTTTGAACAGAGAAATGGATGAAATAAATAATGCAAAGCAAAACTTCAAGTTACGTATACGTTTTACGTATAATTGTCTATATCTGAAAATAATATGTTTTATCAACATAATTAGACTTTTTTCCACATTGCAATATAGACATCTATGATGAACTCCTTATACAATTGGCGTGTGATCTAATAACGTTACTACCCTTCAATATTAACTTGTAAACCCTTACAAGTTACCTTCTTCAATTTAAAATACAACATTGCTTGACGATGTAATTATAAAACGCAATAAACTGCCTTTGCAGTGAGGCGTACAACTGCTAGGCTATATTACAGCTTGGACATCTATAATCATCCTCTAATACTACTTGCGTTATATCTACGATTACCTCTGAAGATTAAGTTAAAAAGCAAAGTATCCCTCCAATATTTTTCAAGGCAGAACACAACAATTCGTGACTGTGATACCGTAAAACGTGATAATGTGTCAGCCCTACACCATAACAGCTCATTGCAGTGCGACATACAGCTGCAATACGCTATATTACAGCATAGTCATCTATAAGCATCCTCTAAGCTACCTCTGAAGATTAACTTGAAAAGCTTAATATTCCTACAACATTTTCCAAGGCAGAACACAACCGAGATACCGTAAAACGTGATAATCTCTCAGCCCTACACCATAACAGCTCGTTGCAGTGCGACGTAGAGCTGCAGTAAGAAATATTACAGCATAGACATCTATAATCATCACCTTATCTAAGGTTACCTCTGAATATTAACGTTAAAAGGTTAATAAAGTATCTCTACAACATTTTCCAAGGCAGAACACAACCGTGATACCGTAAAACGTGATAAAGTGTCAGCCCTACACCATAACAGCCCGTTGCAGTGCGGCGTACAGCTGCAATGGGCTGCAATGCGGCGCGGCGCGGCGCCTTCAGGACTTCGGAACGTGATTCCTACACGTAACGTACGTTCGTGCCGTATACGCTTAAGTAATGCGGCTATATATTTACGTTCAGTCGTTTCGAAAAGCGAACATTAGAAACAATTTACGAAAACAATCCTCATTATTTCTAATGCTACTGTTTTAATGTTTTATGATAAGTCAGTTTGGAAAGCAAACATGTTACAAAACGCTTTTTAAATATTCAAGTCATCAATACCACATGTACACACTTTTATTATTGTCTCTTTTAATAACAAACACTTGCTCACTCATAACACTTGCACTTCAGAATCATAGCAATACAGATGAATAATCGATGTATTCGCAATGAAGATTATTTTACCACTTGTACACACTTTTTCTCACAGACTCTTAATGACTTCATAACACTTGCACCTTGAAATTCAAATAAGTATAGGTATTCACTTTTTTATCATTTTCAACAGTGAATACTTTTATGAATATAAACGTTTTTCATACATTTCTACTGACACTTATTATTAACTACAATACACAAAAACATTGCAGCGTAACTTCCTCATAGGTTAATTTAAAGGATACATAATAAAACATATGCAGACACGCATTCTTTTACTAATTATATAGCTAATTATATAAATACATAGTCGAAGGGACCTTATACATTGGGTCACTCGTAGTTCAAGGAACAATGTTTAATATGCAATGTTTAATGTGCATAATCAATAGCGTGTTAATTGTGTAAACATTATACTCATTTGTTACTTCTATATACATATGATACGTATGTTTTTCCAACAAACATTGCTGGAAAATAAATTGTTCCACACATTTCCGTGTTCGATTCCTGGCCAGATTAATGGGTACATACGACGAATTAAGATTTCTGTACAGTATCTGAGTGTTTATTTTTATTCGTATACAAGACTAGCTGTGCCACGCAGTTTCACCCGCGTTTATTAGAGAACAATTCATTAAAAACAAAAAACATAGCGTGATGTTATACAGCCTTAAGCCTTCCACGATAAATTTATTATGCAACACAAAAATATTTTTTCAATTTGAACCAGTAGTTCCTGAGATTAGCGCGTTCATCGAAACAAACTCTACAGCTTTATAATATTAGCAAAGATTGACGTAGTAAACATGCTGTTCACCTGGTGGTAGCATTGTTCGATCGGCAACATACTACCATCAAGGAAAAGGTTGGTCGCAAGCGCACTTTCAAATGAGTTAACTATCTTAGTCCTCGGCAGTAGCAACGCATCAGTCTTTAAGTTCCGATAGAACCCTTGTTCTATATGAAGATGCTTACAAGTCTATGGCCAAGAATGATCACTTATAATAAGGTGGACTGCATGCTCTATTGCTACTTCAATCTTATAAAACAAACTACATGTGCCCCACGGTTTCACCTGCTACTATATACGTTAAAAAACAAACATAGTGATGTTATATAGCATACTAATATTATGAAGCTGAAAAGTTTGCTTGTATGCCTGAACGTGCTAATCAGAAACTACAGGTTCAAATTGAAAATTATTTTTGAGTTGAATAGTCCTTTTATTGAGGGAGGCTAATATAAGGACTATTGAACACAAAAATAATTTTCAATTTGAACCAGTAGTTTCTGATTAGCACGTTCAATCAAACAAACAAACTCTTCGGCTTTAAAGTATTAGTGTAGATTCAACTATATTAGAACAAGCTCCCATGCAACGCCTATTAATGAAATACAAAACAAACGATCAATATCATTCATGAGCACGAATAACCCGACTGCATCCTACACGCACTTGACATTGTCGTGCTAAGGGCACTTGTTATACGATTAGCAATCGTAACGTGTACAAAGAACTTGTTTACTCGGAACACATTTAATTAACCCTCAGTTAGCGAGTCGACGAAAGTGAAGGTCGAAAGCAATCATAGAGTTATGGAAATAGTAAATACAGTACTCGCATTTCTGTATTTTGTTCCGTAGAACTAATTTTGAACTTTAATTTAATGCTTCTACTCTTAATAAAACCGGAGGGCAAAAATAACGCACAAAAATTAACCGAAAAGAAAATTATTAGACTAAAGAACGAAATGTCCCTATGTCATTTTTTATGCCATATACATACCAATAACCACACAACCAAATAAAATTAACCTTCGCTTAGACAATCAAGGTACAAGAAAGAGGCAAAACAAAATAAAAAACCAGAACAAAAAAATGACAGTTAAAAGGAAGAAAGTAACACTAATGAAATTTTATGAAATTTCTTTTTTAATAAAATTATTAAAAACATGTACCTGAATTAGGCAAGCCAGAACACAGGCAAACACTGCGTTATTAAACGAGAACCTTAAATTAACCAGAGGATTAACGGACCGCCTCGAGGTAAAGCCCGTTGATCCCTGAAAATTCTAATAGCAAACGTTTCGCAGAACAACCGAAAGGCGAGGCATTGCGAACGACGCACTGCTAGGGTCACCATATTGCAGACTTTTCCCATATTAGACAGACTATTATCTATCTATAATAAGATTTTCTTTTGAAATTGCTAAAACGAATGCTACTTATCAAGCTCCATCAAACTTAATCACGATGAGAATATGATTAGACTGATTGCCCTAATGCACGCTATCGCTTGAGTAAGGTAGGACCAATGGGAGTTCGAAAGGGATGGTGCCACCGCCACACCTATTTCTAACGTAAAGCAGTTTTTGCATTTTGTGCAGGCTCACTTATGGATGAGGCAACCATCTCAGTCCTAAGGAGTAGTAACGCATCTGTGATCGACTTCAGATGGTAACCCTGTTCTATATGAAGTTGCATACAGATATCCATGTGCGGCAGAGTTACTTACGAGTACAATCGGGTGGACTGCATGCATGTTTCTACTTCAATGTGATAAAAAAGCTAAATAACTTTTATCACACTATAGTGTGGGATTTTGAAATATGCGAATTTACATTACATTTTACGCAGCTTTCTTAATTTTAAAATATTTTTCTTGAGAAACACCTATTCCAGTTTTATCTACTCGTAAAACTCCGTATTATATTTCATAAGTTTTATACATAAAGTTTTTTATTAGAGCATTTCTCTAGAATTTAGAAACTTTAGGCGCCTGAAAAAGGTCCTTTTTAAAATGGTCACCCTAACTCGCAAGTTGAAAAATCTAATTTTCCACAGAGGGCGACGGCGAGGTGAGTGCACTCACCCCGGCCGCTTCTGAGAAAAACTAGACGAAAAAACTGTTTGGCAAGCACGCGTGTCTGGAATTAGCATTTAATGTGCGACTTAACGTTGGAATACTAAAAAAATGGATACTACTATTATACATTCAATATTTTGGGTATTAGTGTTCATGTTTCGTTTGGTTGAATGAAAGCTGACATAAATAAAAACCAAACAACTCTTACAGTAAACAAGTACAACAGTGAAAAAAAAATATTTCGACTACTTATAAACATTGATTGTCATCAATTTCAGTTTCATTGTTTTTAACCAGTCGGTTGTTTGTTTTTATAATAATATTTTTGGAATGGTTTATTTACTAGCTTTCTTTGATACGCATATCGTCACGGTATTAAAAAAATATTCGCTTCCACTCCACTCCTTTTCCCCTATTTACAGACGCCATTTTAAAAATATATACATCATATGTCACTCTGTAAACTGAATCAATTACAATAATATGTTGTTTGTCAGTATCCATCAAATCGTTTAGGCTATACCGCGTGCCAAAGATATTGACATACATACAATACATACATACATACATACAAACGTTCATGCATGAGCTCGAAAAGCATTACCTTTATTCTGAGGCAGTCGCGTAAAAATAGATAAACGCCTAAATAAAGCTAAGATTCATTATATGACGCATTAGTTTAAGACAATAACTATATTCTGCGAAAGAAGAAACTTACACTACTTTTACTCCGACAACGCTAACATTGTCATTTATAAAGTACTTAATATCATAGTAGCATTACTAACGGAGCACTATACGCATTATTATGTAGCATTAGCGGAGGGTCATAAGATACTACAATAGAAAACCACACAGGCTGTGAGCACCAGAGCATTTTACGATATCAATTTGTGCTCTTCGTGGAAATATCTGCAACAGATCCGAGGATAAGAATTATGTCACGCCTCCAACTGAAACAAATAGGGTTACGTCGAAACTGTCACGGTGAAAATAAATTAAAAAACATAACAAAGAAAAGCGTCCGACTAATGACGACAAATTAATTTGCTTTCAAATATAGCGCATGACGATAAGTAACGTCACAAAAGCGTAAATTGAATTTGCGTAGTGGAAAATCTCAACTTGCTACGCCTCTGGTGTGGGCTTGGGTAATTGTTTGAAGTTTTATTGTTTTTGAGGTAAGCGACCGACATGTGTGACGCCACATCATATTTTGGGGCAGTCGTGTATATTCTATGTTATTGTGGTCATTGATGAAGTCATCAGGGTTTAGAAGAGTATAAGACATAAGTGCGACTAAAAGGGGTGCGACTAAAATGAATGTCGTAAGAGGCGACTAAAAGGGGTTTCTGGGGTTAAGAGCGGCAAGAGTGAGAGCTCGAATCATCCAGCCAGGTGACCCCGGGAAGGACGGCTGTATGTGCGGTCGTAAAGACCAAATGGTGCGGTGGGCACAGCCGCTCAAGTGGAGCTTGATGGGACAATGCGCTCAAAGTCGGATTGCGTTCCTTCGGAGATCTTTGTTTGATTTATTTTTCGCCTAATTAGGGAGCACATTAACAGACAAAATTCATATGCTGCGTCCTTAGCGTGTCACGGTACATATCTGCTAGTACATATCGATATTGCTCCATATAGATAAATAGATCAAATTGTCATCTATGTATCTATATAGATGACAATTTGATCTACTTTGAAAGTGCATATAAATAGTTATTATATATTATAAATAATTATTATAATTGTATATAAATAGTTTGAGCTTATATTACTATATAAGCTCAAACTATTTATATAGGTGTACAAGAAGCTAGAACGAAAACATTGCGTACGTTTGCTTGCAGATTACAATTACCTGTGTAGGCGCCACTAACAGCGCGTGGGAGAATTATTCATGTTCGAAAAATGCTAAACACTATCTGATAAATTGGCATATAAGGTCAATGAGAAACTGAGTTGTTAGACGCTCATGTTTTAAAAATTTTGTCTGAGAAGAAAAAGTGGTGCAAAGATATGTAAGGTAAGGCTAAGGTATTTAAAAGTTATATTTACTGAATGACGCGAGCGCCACGAAGATGTAAAATAACCTGTGAACGAATATTTTTATGTCAATAGGCACACTAGGAAAAACAATTTTTAAAATTTAAAGCTACAGAATTATAGTATCATGGAAGATATGGACATAAAAGTTCAAAAGTGGTATCTCTAAGTCGGAAATATCTCATCGGATCCAAACTAATTCACCCTACAATTTTCTAAATAAATTTTAGTATACAGTATAAATGAACAATCGTAACAGAAGTCGCAATAGCGAGAACTTACGACGCATATGCGAAATCCGCCTAAAGGTCAATGATATACAAGAGGCCGATAAGTATGAGACTGGAAATGTTCGATTGATTTAACATCTGTTAAGCTGTATGCACAATGGTGTTAACATGATGCATGAAAATCTGTTGATTATATCAAAATATTAATAATCTATTAAGTACCATTATCAAATCATACGATTTTCTAAAACACTACATGATTTTGACAAACGATAAATGGGTTTATTTAGTTAATATATTTTTATGTAAGGCTTACTCCCGCGGCTCCACACGCTTTCCCAAATTTCTGGGAAATTCGACCGGTAGCTTTTGCGTAAAAAAGTAACAAACATACATACAACCACACAAACTTTCATCTTTATAATATAAGTAAGTAAGAAGTAAGATTGAAGTAACAAACGATAACTTATTCCACCGCACGCTAAAATGTTAAGTAGAATCATATATAACAGGTATTCCACCTGAGATCAATCACAGATGCGTTACTTTTTCCGAGGATTAAGATGATCGCATCATATAAAAGTGAGCTGGCAACCACATCTACACAAACGTAAGAGTTACGCGCTAGAAATAAGTGAGGTGGTGGTACCGTTCAAACCATACTCGTTCTATTATATCATCTTGTAAGGTTGATAATAAAATTCATAGATAGGTTAATAACTTCTTAGCATGTTAGTATTAAACGGAAATAATTCCTGGATAACAAGCCTGTGAAAATGTTAACATGTATAAACAAACCAAAAGCGATAGCGATCTGCAAATAAAAAAATAACCGCCAGTTCCTAAACTCTTACAATAACTTAATTACCTAATACCAAAACATACCGTTTAAAACACAAAAAGTAATAATTAATTCAAACGAAAATGAACATATTAACAAACAAAGTAGGCAACACAGACCGTGAGAAAATGAATTCAAGCCACGACATAACTATGTAACCTTATCAGCATAACGAAGTGAAAGTTTTATTTATGCGGTCAATGGAAACTTAAAATTGACTGATAAGGGAAAGGTATGTAAAAGGACTATGTATTTAAGGCGTGTATTAACGAGTTTACTTAAAAATCTGATTATATTGTCTGTGAATCTGGTTTTGAACAGAAGACCGGTTTAACAAAAATTTGACTCCGATTTCGTGTACAATTCCTTTCACGGTAAAGATTTAAAGAGATGGTCTGCGAAATACGGGCAAAGGGAAAGTAACCAGTGTTTTGCGAAACCGTACAGCACTTTCATTTGCTCTAGAGAAGAGGCAGCACCGCCGAACCTTATTTTACTATGGCAGCAGCTTAACAGCGCTGTCGAAGAATTCAGGAACGTGTAACATACTCTTTCAAGTTACCTATGTATTGATAGCCTAATGGTTGAAACTCGGCCTCTCAATCGAGGGTCCGAGGTTCGAATCCCAGGCACGCACTACTGCGTAACTGTAATTCCGGGAACAGAATAGGGCTACGGCTTGTGGCAACGCGATCAAAGGACTCCGGTTGCGTTCCTTTGGAGATCCCGGAGTTCTCTTCATAGCGCCAAGGATGGCCACCGGGGGGGTTTTAGTGCGGTAAGAATCGTCCCTAACGTCGCTCCCACGGCGCCGGGTACCGTTTGAAGCCTTTTGTTTTTGTTCTCGAGGGTTCCCCCTCGAGAACAAAAAATAAAGGCACGCACTTCTGATTTTTCTTAAATTATGTGCGTATTAGAATTCAGTTATCTCTGCATTACGGTGAAGGAAAACATCGTGAGGAAACCTGCACGTCTGTGTTCTCTAAAAAAAAGAGTTCTCAAAGGTATGTGAAGTCTACCAATTCGCACTTAGCCAGCGCAGTGAACTATGGCCTAAAACTCTCTCATTCTGAAAGAAGATCCGTGCCCAGCAGTCGGACAATAATGGGTTGACAATGATTATTGAATCATTTACAATTAATACTGCTATTACAATAGAAACTGCCTTCAGTAGGTAATTTTTCGCTTTATGTTAAGCATTATTTACAATTATATTCATTTAGGCAAATGTTTTTCTCATGACTCTTAAACTTGAATTGTTATTAGCGTGTGAACAACATGTTTTTTACTTACTTTAACGTACAAAATATTATACCAGGTAGAAGAACCAGTGTGGTTCGACCGTGGAGGTACCACCGCCGCACCTATTTCTAGCGTGACGCAGTTTTAGCGTCTTGGTGGAATAGTGTAGTTGCCGGTTCACTTGTATCTTCGTCCTCGTGAGCAACGTATCTGCGATCAACTTCAGATAGAACAACTGTTATATGAAGTTGCTTACAGTTGTCCATGGGTGTCAGTGACTACTTACCATTAGGTTGATTTCATGCTCGTTTGCTACTTCAATCCGATAAAAATGAATCAAAAACATACAGTGTGCACTGAACTTTATCCGCGGTCGCGAACAAGGTCAATGTCAGAGTTATTTAGGCATAAATACATTATGTACTACGCGATCAAAATAAGAATAGGAATGACCTTCGGCCATTTTGGAACGTCATAGCCGCTGATTTGAATCTTTAAGGTAGGGTTTGAAAAAAAAAATATACAAAACATAATATTAAATTCTGATTTATATTTAAAACACCTCTATTTTATTTAATGAGCTATATCCTTTCCT
>DWNE01001858.1:0-20504 GCA_018249875.1 Cecropterus toxeus | reverse complement strand
TGAGTATTGTTTAATAAATAAATATTTAAAGGCTACTTACTATCTATGTTTCTTCTTAAATATAAGTACGAGAAAATAAATAAATATATATTGTAACAAAAGTATGAAAGATTCTTATACCTCATATATATTGGGGCATGACGTATATTTTACATTTTTAAACATATTTTAAGTGAACAAATAGAAAAGGAAAGAAAGACAAAACAGAAGGAAAATGAGATACTTTATTACGATAGAAAATAAACTTAAATGACTTGAAGATATACAAGAACATAAATAATTACATAATTAATGAACTATTTATTTACAATTCTTTTAGTTACAAATGATAATAATTATTATAACTTAAAAACACGCGTTGACACAGATTACAGAAAATAAATAAGATAGAACGGACATTTGTAATCAAGTAATTGCATGACAACCCTATTATTTGTATTTAAAAATGTGTTGTTAAAAACATATAAGACGTATTTTTTTCATAATATACTCGACTTTCGATTGTTATACCGTTCTATCTCCCTTCTTTCCTATTATCTGTTAATCTTAGGAGAATAATACATACATAATACAAGTGTTTTTGATCAAATCTCATTCCCTCCATGAAAAATTAAGACTAACTTATTTTAGCTGTTATATACTGTATCAAATCTTTATTTAGACCTATCAATGTACTGAGAACAACAGACGAACATTCAGTTACAAGTTCCAGTTCGAAATGGCGTTAGAATAATCGTTATAAAACAGTTAACAGCGCGAGAGGCTATCCTAAGTTACAACAAGGGAACAGCGTCTAATTTAGTGAAAATATTACATTACCTTGAGAACGGACAAATAGCACTACTAACGCCACCTGGCGTGACGCGTAAAACTCCAAAGTATGTTACGACTACCCTACACATAAAACAACACGACGCACCATTTATATTGCGAGATCATTTATTTTCAATAAGAAATATGAACTATAAATATGGCCTAATTTATCGACATCTTCTCTTGCAGGATTTGGAAGTAACAAGCCTAAAAGAGAAATTAAATTAATAAAAATACATTTTGACAAACACAACAAAAACGTAACACAAACACAATAAAAGCTCTGTTTTTGTCTGTCTTCAAATATTTTATTCGTGAAAAATATTTTACAAGGTGGTAGAACCAACCAGTAGTTAGACTGAGTTGAGTAGTTTGATTTGCGTGCAGCATTCTTGCGTTATGATGGAAAAGAGCGTTGCTGTCCCACTTATATATGAGGCGACCATCTTAGACGCCGTTGTATATGAAGTTGCTCTACCATTTCCCATGAGGTAGACTGCATCATCAAAGGCAGATAGTCTGCATCAACTGACTTCCATCTAATATAAAGAAGGTCTCTTAAAGGAGTCTTCTACGAACCTCAGCATCGAATATTAGATGAGATAAATTTTAGAGATAGAGAGAGATAGAGATTAAATTTAAAGAGGTTTTGGGTGGCCACTCACCTTGAGCGTAGTGAACATGAGTCCAAGCTCCCCTCGCTGTGCGCTTGGCTCCAGGAAGTCCTCTACGAAGTGTATTTCGGAGCCGAGCTGCAGGATCCGAGCGCGGACTACAACGAAGTGGAACACTGGGAACAGCTCGTCCATACTCCACAGGTACTGCTGCCCTAGTAAGCACAATATATTTCCGAATTTATTTTCAATATATGACAATAAATTCGGAATTCAATATTCTTTGTTTAATAGAACTAATTTAATTTATCATAGTTTTAATTAAGTCATTTATGATAATTATAACTTGATTCACTTGTTTTTAGTTATTAGGCCAATAACGAAAAAATTCGAAAATTCTAGTTATAATAAGGAAAGAATCCATTATATAATATATTTTATCTGTGAAATATATGGTAAGTAAAATAAAATTTAATTGTTAACAAACCACAAGCGCCACTTCTATTTCTAGTTTATTTTTTTTTTACATTGCGGTGGATTAAGTGCATATGAAGTGGTCATCTCCTTATTATAGAGTCTGTTAAATGTGTCCTTGAACGACAGATGTCATTTATCATCAAGTTCTCTGTGCTAATTCGTAATCTAAGAGTCATTCTACGAGTAGGCGTATCAATAAGGACACGCGAGCGATGTGAAACTATTACAACACAAAAACTATTATAAAATAATTGTTTAGTAATTTTATCTTATGATATGCTTAAATCGATAATAATCAAATTGAAGTACTTCAACATAACGCCCCAGTGTAACCATTTTCGTAAGGAAAAACGTAACGTCTCTCTTTCATGCTTAAAGTTTCACGTTAAAAAGAGATAACTAAGCTCACCCAACTCCTTCTGTACAGCAGTGGTCATCATCTGGAAGGTGCTACGGATAACAAGCAACTTCTCGATGGGCGAGAATGTAGTCTTCAGCTGCTGGAGAGTCTCCACCGCCTCCTGGAAGAGCTGCTCCTTCATCGGAGAGTAGGGTGGTGACGTCTGAGGGTTGTGGACCGGCCCTACCCAGAACTTTCTGTGAAGTTTATAGGGATGTGGGTGTTTTTGTGTACTTGTCGCTGTAATATCTATATAGTATACGATTTCTATAATATCAATGACGATTCATGAGGTATACTAATTTATACATGGTTGATAAGTCATTTGTAGTACGTAATGAAACAAAAAATGATGTTTTTTCTTTTCTTCTTGATTGACTTATTAAGTACACGTGCAGGGAGTTTTCAAGCCTACAGTATTATGTTCATTGGCACTTATTTTATACTATTTTAAAATATATGACTTGTTTAATCATACATAGCGTACAAAAAACATTAAAGTCGCCAAAAACAATATGTTGCACATACGTGCGTATGCATACGTACGTAACCATACGTACACGTGCATAAACACACGCTCAAAAACATTTGGTAAAATATATATAAGTAGGGTCAAGGGTAGATGCCTTTTAAAAATCATTTAGTAAATCAACAACAAATGGGATGCTTTTTAACTTACTGGTCTATTCCCAAGAACGCCATGAGCGTGTGGTCTGGCTGCCGGTTCCACTTGAGCAGTCGCCGCCAGTACAGGTCGTCTTCTCTCTTATTATGTAAGGCATATAACACGAATAATGCTGGATGTACTCGACTCAGTAACGCTGCTTGGACGACCCACGACCCCGATAGTATGTCCCTGGAAGATTGGGTGGCAATTAAACCATGCTAAATCCGCTAAATAGTCTTGAATTAAGGCTTACGTTTAGGTTGAGGCGTCACTGTTTGAATACCTTATTTATTTAATAGAAAAACGGATCAGTTATGGCAGCTATAATAGCAACAAAATCACATAACTTATTTCTATTACACAATGTGTATTTCTTACAAGTAGATCTTTTTTTCTGATTCCATGACAAGCGCCCGTGATTTAAACTTTATAAATTCTGCTTTTTACACTCATAGACTCCCAGTACAATTTACTTCTGTATTGTGAGCACCAGGGACACACACAAGGGCAAAAACACAATACTCCAGACCCAAAAAATATATATAAATTAAAATTCAGATATCCATCTGACCGGAGATAAAATTTGGGAGACAACTGTGAAGTTCTCTGCCACACGGATTATATGATTTTATTTGGTGATCTACAACTTACCCCTCAAAAGAGTCATCATCCTCAGCCTCCCCATCTCGCGGGAGCACAGCATCCGACCCCTCAACCGGTAGAGCGGGGAACAGCAGCCGCACCAGCTGGTACAACCTGCTGGTGACACTCTTCAGCTCTCGCACCGCGTGACTTAGTAGCAAAGGATGCACTCGAACGCCCCCGTACGTCGTGTTGAACGCATTGGTTAGACTCAACACTAGCTGACCAAGTGGATGGTGAGTAGACTCACAAGCCTAAAAAAATGTTTTTCAACCAACTTCAAAAAAAGAGGAGGTTCTCAATTCGATAATAATTAAATTAAAACATTTTACTATATTTGTTTTATTTATAAGTTCTAGCAAACGGTATTTAAAATTCCACATTTAAAAATACATCACGAAAGACATGTTTTTTCTTTTCGTCACCATCAATCAATCTTCATCTCAAGTGCATCTGTGAAAATTTCAACTGTCTAGCTATCACGGTTCATGAGATACAGCCTGGTGAAAGACAGATGGACAGACAGCCTGACGGACAGCAGAGTCTTAGGAATAGGGTTCGGTGTTTACCCTACAAAACAAAATAAGATTGCTTATTTTGTTGATAGATATATGTTTTTGTATTATACTTTTGTACAGTCATAGCAATTCTGATACTCACATTATGTAAATACTGTTTCAGCTCTTTAAAATCCGTCAAGTTGAGGTCCTTCTGACCAAACTGGGGTATGACTTCCAAGCTGTCCATAGACTTCTCTAAATCCGACCCATGATTTATCTTCTGTAGTTTATGGTGTTTTTCTTTATGGGAGCAGGATATCGCCACCGCTACGTTCTGCCATATTTTGACATTGTCTATGGTTGGTCCTGTCGGACCGTTTGCGAAGTGGTTCCCAGTTGGAGTGAGAATAGTTTCGGAGACGCCTAGGCATTGGTAACATTGGCGGAATAGTGCGTTCCATTTTTGGTTGGGGGTGACGCTTAATTTCCCAAAGGAGCTGGAAAAAAACATTAATTAAGTTAGAACTTTATGTTAAGTACTATGACAGATGTTCCGCAGATTACTTTTCTACAATTTTCAGTTGAAAATTGCCTCTTTTTATAAGCTGGATGAACATTACATTGAAAAATACTTATTTCATTTTTACTACATATTCTGAATAAGCCAGCCACAGCACAGAAAATCTATTCTATTTTGTCTATTCATATTTTATCTTATATTTTGCAGCAATAAATATTTTATACATATACAACACAAAATATTGTATATTCCACAAACAAACAAGACAGAACTTACTTAGGTTTCGAGTTAGGCGGCAACACAGGGTTGGACACGTTCAGATGCATGACCCCGTTAGATATCTTCACCCCCTCAGTCCATGCGCCGCTGAGCGACCCCTCCACCTTGTCCCCGCTGGAGAAGGTCAGCACCCCCTTACCAGAGAAGACCCCGGCGGCTCTGAACTCGCCTTCGTAGTGAGTTCCGTCCTCGAACACCATTACGCCATGACCCTACAAATTAAAAGATAAGAGACATTACAGTAAAGGTTATAACACGAAAGAGGCACTGTATAGCAGCGTTCCAGATCACAGCGGGTATATACATACATACGTAATTGAATTGTCCGCCACTATATTTATCTTCTTATTTATATTTTTCGATCAAAGATAACTGTTGCCTATGATAACCGTGTACTAGGTGTAATAAAGTTCTTCTTCAGTACGCTACGCTCCTAAACTAAAAAAAATGCCGATCACAAACAAAAGCGTCATTCTATGCATTTTTTTCTGTTTACGATGTTTTCCAACCTAATTGGGCCAAACTTATTATTTTGTAGTGTTTTTTTATAAGATACGTTTTCATTTTACGTCAAAGGTAAGGACGTCCAGTTTCCAGACGTTAACAGGGGGTTAAAATGTTACTGTTGTACATAATCAAGGTAGTACAAGAATTATACCTCAAGTCAATTATATACATGGATATGCTATTGATAGAAGCGAAATATGAGATGATATATTTAAATATCGCGCATTTTATGACAGTATATGATCGCCAACTTTAGCCACAAAGAGCTAAATTGTTAAGAAATGACCTTAAACAGTTATTTTATAGAATAAAATGAATTCAATAGAATAAAATAATATTAATAATTTACAGTATGTAAGTCTACTCTTGTATATGATTATCACTTCCCAAAACGAATGCATATTAATTCTTTATCTACATAATTAGTACTGTTTAAACCACTTGTGTACGTCATGTTATCTTATTTAGATATACATTACAAATTCTACTACATTCACTTTTTGATATTTGCATATAAATTAAACTACACGAAACATTAATCTCCTATATTGTGATAACAACCTGAGCACACTTCTCGAGTACACGTATTTACTTTCGCAAGCAGAAAAATGCGCAACTAATGTTTGTGATAATTTACGAAAATACGAACTCACTGTTAGAATATCTTGCGTAAACAGGCCTTCGTAGTAAATGCCGTCGAGGGTGACGATGAGGCCGCAGCCGTGTTTCTTGTTGTCACTCCAATTGCCCAGATACTTCTCACCCTTGCCTATGTCGTCCATCACCCCATACCCTTGCCGGACCCCACAGTTCCACTCTCCTGTGTATATGGTGGCTGAAGAAGATGTGAAGTCCCCTTGTTTCTTGATTCCGTGGCCGTGAGGCAGGCCATCTTTGAAGTAGCCTTCGTAAACGTCTCCTGTCGTATACTTCATGATACCGTATCCATTCTGTAAGTTGTCCTTCCACTGGCCGTCGTATGTACCTGAAAATTTCCGCACTTTGCTCGTTTTAATTTCAAGAAATCTGACAAGTTCATGTTTAATCAAATTCGATGAAATATTTAATAATTTCAGTAATTAAATTAATGAACTTAATGACTTATATCACGCGAATGGAGCCATAGAGGTCGGTTTTTAGTTAATTGAGTAAAGTTAACTGCAACCCATAAATATTAAGTAGCACTAAATGGGATTGGTGTTCGACTTGAAATCGGCCACGGTTTCGAAGTAAGTTAGAATGACTCAGATAACAATGACAGTGATAAGAGATACAGCGATGGTATTATCACAGTTGAATCATGGCAAGTTCTAAGACCTCAGAACTTATAGTGCCTTTAGAACACTATAGTAGATATCTGATACATACCTACTCCAGGAATCTCCATCTTTCCGTGGCCGCATAAAGCATTCATCTGAAATTGGCCTGCATACAGCTTGCCATCAGGCCATTCCACTTTACCACTGCCGTGAATCTTGCCGTCTAACCATCTTCCGATGTACTTCGCATCTTTGTAGAACTGAATATTTTTACTCGTGAATGTATAACTCGCTGTTCTTACAGATGGTGGTTTGAACGCCGACTCCTTGTTCAATGCTGTCCGGATCGACGTGTTGAGGCAATGTATCCATTCAGTCTTCTCTTGTTCGGTGCTCGTCGATACTGAGAGCACTTCTTCTGGTGTCGTTAACTGAATGACGTTTAATGCCGAGTCAGTATTCGAGACTGGCTCCACCCATAAAGTCTCTAATGGATGAACGATTGGCGTACTCCCATTCACATGGACAAATAAATCATTGAATAAAACGAACCAGTGCGTGCTAAAGCGGCCCGGATTTACGAGATTCAACTGCCTGGACTTCGATTCTCGTATTAATCGTCGTTCGGGAGTCCTGTATTGCTCCAAGCTTTTACCTATCGTCTCCCAAAAGAGTTTAGTTAAATCTGCTTCTCTTCTTCTCTTCTCCTGTTCATCGATCAAGGTTTCGAACGCTGATATAACTTTACATAATTTATCTTCTATATTCGATTTGCCGTCACCCTTTTTTCGCTTACTTTTATGACGCAAGAGAGATTGAGCAATACATTTATACGAACTTAATCGCGTTAGAGGCTGCACAAAAGCAAGAGCTACTACGGCTTCCAAAGTTTTTTTATTATTCTTCTGTTTATTCGTTGGTAATTGATCGCTAAACAAATTGTAAATACTTGTTGATACGTCAACCAGACTGTTAATTTGCGCGAAACCACCGATAACGATTAAATTGCTTACAGCTACATAATACTTTTTATACAAATAAATATATTCTTCTAAATTCTTTATCAAAGAAATATCACATTCGTTTATATGCTTCTCAGCATATTGCCATGTTGAGAGCACGTTCAGTGCCGTAATATTTAATATGTCACCAAATATATCACAAACAGTTTCATAAATATTGGAATGTGAACTAATAGCTTTGCTTTTCTTAAGAAAAGGTTTAACAAGGGAATGATATATCAACAACATCTCTTCAAGGTACCGTTGAGCAATTGACAGATTCTGAAATTCTGGGCATCTGGCTGATTCTTCTACAGAGCAGTAGCTAAGGTTCCCAGAAGACAATATTCTCCAATGGTAGCACAAGTTTTGGGGTTTATTAGAAAAATTTTGGGGCTCATTTATTTTCACAGCCACATTTTTTATATCTTCAGTGCTCACCTCTTCTTCTCTTTTAACATTTAAATTGACAATGGATTCCGTGAAACCATCTGTATGTTTTCCCATGAAAAAAATATTCTCATTGTGAGTGTATGCTAGGGTGTGGTGTTCTGTTGCAATCATATCTCTTACTCTATCACTGTCCAAATTTTCTGTAAATTGCTTAGGTCCACTTTTGTCTTCTCTACAGTCAAAACTGACTTGGTTGAAGTGGTTATAACCCCATATGAATAAACGGCCATCCAAAGTGAGAGCTGCACAGTGCCACTTACCACAGGAGACCTTTTGTAACCCATAACCAGATAGGCTCATCACTACCATTGGCTTCACTCGTTTTACAGTATCTCCTATACCTAGCTGTCCATATGATATGTCTCCCCAAGTCCATAATTCTGTGGCTAGTATATTCTTGCCAAGTTTAGACATGTTTTTAAGGTTCTCTGTTTTTCTAGCTACTTCAAAGTCCTTCTCACTACTTATTGTGCTTGTAGAGAATTGAAGATCTTCAAAGTTACCATTAGATACACAACTATACAGAAGAGAATTGACTTCTTCATTGAGATGTCGATTTTGAAGTTCTACAGCCTCATTATTATCACTGCTTCCACTGACATGTCTAGACAATGTGGCAACTTTGTCACCTACAGTTTTAACTCCTTCATATACAAAATTAGTAAGGTTTGATACATTTTCTTTTATAATCCTAGTGGGTTTTTCAGTGTACTCCATCAAATAATCTTCACCAGCTGATACCCAAGATAGTTGCCTACTCAAAAACTGTTTAGCTGCATCTGTGTTAACAAATATGTTGTTGAGTTTCTCTGTGCAATCTTGTGGAGTTGCACTATCCCTTTCTGTGTTATCATCCTCCTCATTAGATTTACCGTCTTGTGACTTTGGCTCTTGCTCTGCAATGCTTTCAACAAATTGAGCAATGTTCCTAGCAACTTTTGACTCTTCAGAGGATGGACTAGAATCTTCTGTGAAACTTTGAGCATCAATATGGACATCTGTTTGTGGGGCTGTAGTGCTGCTAGAATCTTCACTTGACTTACTGATATGAACACCTAATGGACAGGTTTCCGAAAGGGACGGCACAGAGGCCGGTGACGCCAGCCCTATAATGGTCTGGCACTGGGAGCAATTGGACGCAAATACCTCCTCATCATCATTATCACTGTCGGTGTCAAAGTTGCCTGATTGACGCACATTTTTCCTAGCAATCACAGCTGCGAAATTTTGGCCTACAGATGCACTGTACACTGTTCGACCCTCAAAAAACGGAACTTTCTTAATGCTACCAGTATCTAAACCGATTTGGGGCATAACACCCGAACCCCACAGTTGTCCATCACTACTTATAAATAGCTGACCAAAATCACTTGTTACAACATTCCTGAACTTAACCTTAGAGCTGGTACTTTTGAATCCATGCGGACAACACTTGGAATCCTCTTTCACGACGATTTCTTCTTTATTTTTAAAATTGGAACTGGTTTTGTATAACCTGCCATGTACATCTATGATATAAAGGATTTCGTCATGATACGATATGTCGATAGCTGAGACTCCACTAATTCTCCTAAAACTTATGTTATCGTCTTCAATATCGCAGAAATAGAGGCCATGGTCGTTCCCTAACACGATGTATTCAGCGCCCAAACAGCAGAGTTTCACAATTTTCTCAGGTACGTGATTCGAAGAAGTTACGTTTAAAGGCGTTATTCCTTTCCAGAACTTATGTTGACTCATTTTAAAATCACTTTCTTCTTCATTGGCGGACTAGAATTGAGTGTTTCATACTGATTAATTGATTACGAACACAGTTCATTGTACTACGCATTTCTGTTTGGCTCTGTACTCTTCGGCGGTGACGCAGCAACTTGACTTCCAAAGCAGAAACATTTATACGGCTATTTTTCACAAGAACACAAAAGTTTTATATAGGAGAAATTCTTGTAATCATCTGGTTTGGGTTTGGTGTATTGAATTGATTTGACAGTTTGTTGACTGATAGTAAGTGACACTGACAATGATTTATGAGTTTTGGTTTTTAATTATTTTTTATGAAACCGAAAATGGATTTCGTTTTGAAAGTTTGAATGATATTTTATTTTATATCAAGTTATTTGTATAATTGTCTATATTTTATAATTTTATCGAATATTGTATTTATCAGTGATTACATCTTTGTGGCTTAATTATCTATATCAATGAATAGTTATATGTTATTATAAAAAAATGTTTATTAAAGTAATATTCGTAATACTCTTATCATAATATGAAAAGACATTTCACCTAGAATCTGTGATGTGCGTTCACGTTTTTAATGCTTTTCGTCGATGATATGTCTTTTATATTTACGATCGTTTAAAAAGTAAATAATCGATACTAGTGTTATCTAGCTAATTGTAATAAAAACGAAAGATAAATTGTTTCTTCGTTACATTTCGGCTGTATAGTGCTATATTTCCTTTGTCCAGTATCATAACAATCATTGTATTAAAAAAAAATAGCTGTCACGCTCGTGCTCGAATCGAGTCGAGCTTGCCGTTTTCTTTTCTAATAAAAATGGCGAGTCGCGGTGGAACATCTAGGCGCGTGCCTGAAACTGAAGCTGCGATTACTTATGTGCAGTGCGATGGATTGGTAAATTGTGCTTCCACTATTACCGAGTGTTGATAAAGCAATAAAAAGTCTTAGTGCAATCCCTGTGCCCTGACACGTCATGTTACTTACATTTTTAAAGTTTATGATAAACTTTCGGCCGAATTGAAAGATAATTATCGCTTTTAATTTATAATGCAGTCATTTTCTTATTATTAGAAGTAAAATACGATGGTTCGAGGAGAATTGCGACCGGTGATAGTATTTGGTAGAGGTTATGAGTGGCCAAAAAAATCGTTTATTTACCTGAACCACAGTTATATGGGTGACTCATACACTGTTTGGGACGATCACCTCACTTGCCAAAATGTGAATGACGCCAACACTTAACAATTTCACTTTCCGTAATGACTTTTTTTAGGAACATTTGAGTACCATATGAAGTTGTTTAGGTGCACATTAGCCTAAGATAACAATTAAATACAGCCTTCTCGTATCTTTATGTTTCATTACTCTATATTACTGCAAATGATTTTTTTGTAATTTAATTATGCCTTACATGACTTTATTTTTAATATAGTTATTAAAATAATCATAATTGCACAAAAATTTGAACCATATTGCAACTTAATATCTACTGTATTATGTATGTAAATAAAAACAAATAACAGCAAAAAGGAACAGATAAAGCTTATGCCTTTTCACAAACAGAATTCAATATCTTCAACTTAATAGAACAGGAAATTAAGAAAACACTTTAACATTTTTTAAGGCTGTAATGAAAATAGTGAAGCACTGCCATGAGGAGTCATGCAGCAATATGGAAGTGGCGCAGGGAGCTCTGCTCGGGCTGGTTGTGGAGAACAGGCTGGAGATCACCAACTGCTTCCCATTCCCCAAGCACGATGACACCATGGACGAGGAGGAATACCAACTTGACATGATGAGACGGTTGCGCCGGGTCAATGTTGATCATTTTCATGTTGGATGGTGGGTAATTTTTTTGTGTTGAATTTAGTTTTAATTTGGAATAAAAAATAAAAGACAACAATAGGTATATCGGATTGTCAGAATTATTAGGTCCCTCTTCGGATATCACGTGGGCTTTAGGTGGGTAATCAAGCAAATATAACTTCGTTCCATCTGGGTGTCCCTTGACACCTCTCAAGTTTTTATTATCTGAAGATTCTTCATTCTTACTCTTATTTTTGTATGAAAAAGTAAAGTAAAGGAAAAAATAGTCTCTCAGTATCAGTGAAAAAATTCAAAGACACCATGGCGGCATTTTTATACTTATTGCACAAGTTTTTCAAGTAATTTACTGAAGGAAACATAATCATAAAAGTAAAGTATTGTCTGTAATATAAATTTCAGGTACCAGAGTGCAGATGTTGGCAACTTTTTGAGCCAGTCGCTATTGGAGTCTCAGTACCACTACCAGACCTCGATAGAAGAGAGTGTTGTGGTTATATACGACACAAAGAAGTCTGCTAGGGGATTCCTGACCCTTAAGGCCTACCGCTTGACTCCCCAGGTACGTTAGATGTCCACAGCCCCACAATCCATTCCAAACAACAAACAAACACAATCCATCTGATTTCTTCATTTATGTATCTGCATAGAGGAACTAGAGGACTATTATTTTTTTGTTATTACAACACATTTATTTATACTTCTATACTAATAATCAATAGAGTTTGTTAGGTTGAACGCGCCAATCTCACAAACTACTGGGTCGAATTGAAAAAATCTTTTTGTGTTAAATAGTAAATTTATTGTGGAAGGCGTTAGGCTATATAACATTACTACGTTTGTTTGTTTTTAATAGATTGTTCTCTAATAAACGCAGGTGAAACTGCGTGGTACAGCATGTTTGCTATAAAACCACTCAGATTAATAAGATAATTTAATGTAATGTGAATGTTAGTACACATTTAGTATTCAGGATCAAATCAATTTTAGTGTTATAATCAGTTTTTTATGTAAGTCATGTTTAAATTGTACCCTTTTAGGCTATAGCCATGTATAAAGATGGTGACTACACACCAGAAGCCCTTCGCAACCTGAAGATTGGTTATGAGAGCCTGTTTATTGAGGTGCCCATTGTTATCCGGAATTCCCCACTAACAAACATTATGATGTCGGAGCTGGCTGAAATGATCCCTGAGGAAGAGGGCTCTAAGTTTCTAGATTTAGGCACTGCCTCTGTGCTTGAAGGTAATTAGATTATTCAGCACCTTGATTCTATTATTGTTCTGTTTTACTGACCAAATTCTAATAGAATATTAGTCCTATTTGAAATAGATTGTGGGTTTGGTATATATAAAGATAAATAGTTTAATACTTTTTATTTTGGCGACGCAAAAGTAGATTTAATATTGCCACTGTCAAATCATAGGCAATTAGAATTAACACTCAAACTTAACTTAAGGAATATTGAAAAACTGACGTTTTATAATTAAATTATTTGCTTTTTTAATCGAATGCCCTTATCATTATTGCAATGAATTGTTTGATGTTAACCTAATAAATTATTGTTCAGGTCAACTTCGTAGTTTGATGGAACGTGTCGATGAACTCAATCAAGAAGCAATCAAGTTTAACCGTTATCAACAAATGGTGGTCCGTCAGCAACAAGACAAGCATAGGTGGTTGCTCAAACGCGGCCAAGAGAATGCTGCACGAGCGGCCAAGGATGAGCCTCCGCTACCCGATGAAGATATCAACAAGCTCTTCAAACCCTTGCCCGTACCACCGAGACTGAACCCTATGATTGTAGCTGGTCAGATCAACACGTACAGCCAGCATATTAGCTCTTTCTGCTCCCAGAGTCTTGCCAAACTTTACTTGGCCCAAGCACTCCAAAATGCAAAGGATAGCAAGCAATAATTTTGCATTTGTTCTTCCATCAGGAAATACAGTTTTGGGATTTGGTGGATTAAATCATTATATGATTGCTCAGCCTCAAAATTGTATGATCCGTGTTTTGAATGAGAATAAAAGTGTATGTCACATATTGTTTTCGTTATTACTGAAGTGAATACTAAAATTTGTTTAATTATATCTATTGAAAATCGCCCAACAGATAATGAATGCAAAAATGGTTATTGCTATAAAATTATATATTCCATCATAAACAATAAACACAGTTTCCAGGAAATTTGGTTGTATACTCCTGTTTTATTTTTATACTTTCCTATTGTCCCCAATTAATAGGCTAATGTGTAATAGATGAACTTATATTAGTTTTATTTTTATTATAATTGTAATCGTACTAATTTTAATTATAAAAAGAACTAATTATTACATTTTAGTATGAACATACAGCCTTCTTAGGGACAGGCCAAACAACCATAAATTTTAGTCTTAATTAATGTACCATTTTTCAGTCATCAAGTATAAATAATCAGACGGATTATAACAAGATTAATACTTCAATATAGAATTTATTAAAAGTTAATCATAATCTTTACTATTCTTACCTTCTTAACAAAATAATATTTTTGAATCTCAAAAGATGTTCTGCCACCTGGGAACAGAGTTTCGCTATAGACGAACTAAAAAGTTGCCACCATGTATAAAAATGAAAGCGTATCTATGATGTTTTTCGTTAAATTTCTGACGTATTAATTATCTTTTAGGTCCATCAATGTCTATATTATAGTTACATAAGTATAAAAAGGATTCAGCATGTAATTTCTAGCTTCATGTAATTTAAAAAGCGCCTGACACATTTCTAACATTCTTGTTTAGCTTTCTGGCAGCTGTGTAGGTTTGCGTAATAACTTAATTATTCTAATTCATTCTGATTGCTCAGTAATGGAGCTTCCAGGTTTTTTACAACACTGCAAAGTTAGATTAATGCCGACAAAGCATAATAAGGATAACTGGTGCGATTGTCTCTTGATTGCCACAAATTGCTTCATCCTGGGTGCAACCCGCCCCTGGATAATTGTACCAATTTGTCCCGGTTCTAAATATACGGTACTTCCCTAATGTCCCTTAAATATCAGGACTCTTAGAATACTTTACGGTACTAAATAGCTGTTATATCTATAGATAGGGATATTATCAACCTAAACCTACCCCCACGGTAGTTCTTTGTCTTTCTGGTCGTTCTTTGTTTGGATTACGAGTATCCTGTTATTAAATTGCACCTTTTAGCGGTCCCGACGGCGTCTGCTCTTATTAGGGTCCGTCTTGTTGTGATCTCGCCTTACGTTCGCAATAGTGTTGGAAATAACGTACCTACTGGCGTCCGACCTTAACTGGTTTTTCAGCCGAAACTAAAACCGAAGCGGAACCTTCGGCTTCCGACATAGTTTCAGAAGCGCAACTGAAACTTATAAAAACATAAAAAAACCAGGAGTTCAGACAGATACAGATTTATATTGACGGGTAACCTCTATTTAAATTGTTTTAATTCAATACATGAGGTAATATTTTAATGTTGACATGAAATGAAATGCTATACTTAATTTTTGAAATAAAAAATATAAACAAAGATATGAATTTTCGGATGAGTCTCGTCGGCGTACCTACTACTGTAGGTCATGTGAACTCAAAAGCAAATCCTTGAGTAGTTACAGCCAAACGCACCGAGAGTTCATGAACGGATCTGTGTTTCGGCGAAAGGTTCGGCCGGTTTGTTGTTGAAACTTCTTTTCAGTAGAAATTTCTCGAAGACGACTCTTCGGACTATGTACCACTACGAAAGTACTACTGATAATTATGTAGCATACCTATTAATAGTCTTAATGTCTTACGTATTACCTACTATGCAAAGCCTCAAGTATAAAATTAATATAAATAAATATTAGTTGTTTTCTTTTAAAAGTTACACACGTTTTCGTTTTGTTTTTAATTAACTTGAAACCTGAAGGAAAAGATTTTCAAATAATTAAGTCATTCTTGATAAATTACTAGCACCTTATTAAAGAGAACTGTCTATTTCCTTAACCATACTAACGATTGCATTGCATCTTTCGAATTGTGAACTACGCAACATTGCGTGCGAAGGCCGACATATTAAAAGGCTTTACCATCAAAATTACGAATTTCATTTAATAAAGCCATCTTGAGACGGAAATGAGATGTCGTACACGAGAAGACATTCGTGACCAATTTTGACCGTAATTAGATTATTACGAACCAAATTAGTGATCGAGGGATCAACCGCAATCTATGAGATGTTTTTATGTCATTGTTTTTGGGTGGCGGAACCTAGTATTTTTACTTTATTATGCAGATACACATGCGAAACACAATTTAACGTTGTGGGTAGACATGAAGTAATTTGTATTACACAAAACTTTAGGGTAGTCTGTGAATCCTATTGCTGCTTCCGACTCCCGTGAGATACGTCGTAATATAGTGTCGTATTGACGTTATAACTCCTTTAAAGGAAGACGAAATTGTTCTACCGTAGTGTTAAGTAGGTAGGTACGATATATAAATGTTTAAGGAGCAAACATGCACCGTTTGCTCCTTAAACATTACTGCCTGCTGAAGGCTAACGGATAATATACAATACCCCTAATTCTAGCAAAGAAAATATAAATTAAAACGGTGTTATTTTATTTTTGCTATGTGAAAATTTGAGAAAAAGTTTGGGCTGAAGTCAACAACTAAAAAAGTTCCATGGTGTAGGTTATACTTTGTCACGACCATAACACTTTTATGATCCATAAAGTTTCTTTTACAATGGTTATCACGGCAGATACATAGATTGATCTTCTGATTATAGGTACGGTAAAAGGTACCTAAGTGAATTTGAGGTTCGCCGTCACCCCGATCCATGTAACTGGGTCGAAATATCGGCAAAAGAAATTCAAAAAACTGCATATCGTGAGGATACCCGTAACATACTAAAATGTATCAATTCCGCGATAACATTAGTTTAAAATTATATAAGTGAATTTATTTAGTTAAGTAATTCAGGTCATTTTGATCGGTGCAAAAAAAAAAACAGTTAAATCTTTTTTATGTAAAATTTCAATCTCTACATAATTTGTTTACAACGTTTATGTCAAATTTTTACCGTTTTCGAGTAATTACGACATTACCCTTTTGAGACTTTTTTCAACCCTCGCCGGGGGTTGCCGAGTACAAAAACCATCGTATTTGTCTTA
The DNA here is from genome assembly GCA_018249875.1 of Cecropterus toxeus. Taxonomy (NCBI): domain Eukaryota; kingdom Metazoa; phylum Arthropoda; class Insecta; order Lepidoptera; family Hesperiidae; genus Cecropterus; species Cecropterus toxeus. Next base: position 3,646 of record DWNE01001858.1, on the reverse strand, counting down.
TTAAAACTACGTTATATCAAAAATGCAAAGCTGAGTGTCTTTTTCTTCTTTCAGACTTTAATTGACTAATCGGCTGGACTAACTAGTTAGTTCTTGTCAACGGTCCTCTCCGTTACAGCAGTTGCACCGTAACTACGCTGTCTGCGCTCCATGCAATCGGGTTGAAATATCAGTAATAAAGAAATTAAGAAAACCGCATATCGTGAGTACCCTTTACATATTAAAATAAAGATATTCTTCCAAAAATATTAGTCTAAAATCATCTATGGTTATTGTATTCTAAAATTCGATTTATTAACTGGATAAATATTAAAAAAAACTGAAAGGATAAAAAATATCATTAGCCTAGTCAAGGAATGCAAGCTTTATGGTTTAAGCTGAAAAACAAGGTGATAATGTTGCCATTCACACGCTCACTAAATGCTTAGTTTAAGTGTTGCCTAGTACTAACGGAGTCATTTTCCTTTCTGTTACGAAACGGTTGTAAATGACCACTTTGCGAAGCTTAAATTAAGTTCTAGCATTCATAAGCAAATGGAACTAAGTGGCTTTGGCACTAAACGGTGTAATAACATCGAGTTAGCGGGATGTGTTTAGCATATTTTCCAAATTACTTCACGCGACCATCTTGCGTTTTGAAATAAATGGGAGGGGCGTAGGTACGTTTGTGCCTATTACTTACATTTATGCCGCTGTATTAATGTTAAGTAGTACGACAACATATTTCACGTTTACGCACCTAAAACTTTCGTAGCAGGTATTTTATTCATGACCTTAATATGAAATGTCATGTTAGTAATGAATATTCTGTTCTAATTTGGAAACAAGGTTAAGATAACACTAAGTCCTAATTTAAAAACTTACTTAAGTATATAAATGACTCCGAAAGCAAGTTTTCTGCGGAATTTTAAATTAATGTAAAGTAGCGTATTTAGGCTTCATACACAGCACTATACCTAATGTTGACTCGTATAATTAAAATATTTTTGTTATGCGTAAAGCTCATCTAATAGACTATATTTTTCTTGTGCGTAACTTAAGCACCACTTATCTTCGCTTGTATATGAGCGGTTGGGTTCGAAGGATGTTCGATTTATTATCAACCTCAAATCGCTTCTGCTTTTAATACCATAAACGATCGAAACGATGCGTCGGCGCTCATACTTTTTGCAATCTCGCGATGATACTGTCGGCCACTGGTAATTTTATTATGCAAATGCGGCATAAAGTGTTGCCAGACATAATCACTCAAATTACTATTACCCAGAGACAAGTGCGCGGGAAATGGCGCCGCTAAAAAATGGCGGGAACGTAATGCGCTATAAGTACCGCAATCAGCTGATATTGACGGGCTTATTAAATAAGTGTTTTTAAGGCGGCGGAAATTAGTTTCGAAACTGGCCCTCGCTAATTTTGTAATAAGATAATAATATAAATATGGACAGGACAGCTCTCTTATTGGGCTTCTAGGCGAGTTTTTGTATGCATTATGGGTATAACCTTTGTTAATAATGTACAATTAACGTTTTATAGCTACATCAAGCAAAAAGGGCGCATTTTGAACTTTTAGAGGATTTAATTAGCTTGCACCCAGCTTTAAAACTGTTCATGTGTGTTCAATACATATCGTAGTGTACATATAGTGTTCAATATTGAAATGATTTAATTGCCTAGTGCCTACCTATAATTTTGTCAGATGTAGACTGCACTGGACAAGTTATTTCGTATAATCTCAGGCAAAAATTTACATAAAAATAGGCAAGATTAGACGAAAAATTCGTTACGAGAACATAGAATGGGAGGTTCCGTGGTGTTGTTGGCGTAAACAGCTGATGATACGAAATGTCGCGTACGCTCCATCGATAACACCTTGATAACGTTTAAGTATTGGTTTTGGGGGAACTTAATCAAAACCGCGCATATTACAGTCATTATTCGAGCCGGGTTAATTTCAAAATATACGATAAAGGAGGCATGAATAATATTTAAAGGAATTAGGCTGCCGGTGTGGAGCGCAATTTGGAAGATTGCGAGCCGCCGAAGCTCGTTTTCTGTGAATTTTTTAATTAAATTACGAGCCAGATGCTGTGAAGAGACGGAACGTTTACTGGCGACCTCAGGTGACCTTCGCGTACCGCTCCCTGGTAACTTTATTGGCCTAGATTTTAATGTTAGCTTGAGATTTATAGAGACGAGGCAACAATAAGATATAAGTATCAATCTTGCTACTTTTTAATAAGTTTAAGTTTTTTTATAATATTTTAAATTTTTACCAATATAATTTAACAGTTAAGTTTTTCGTTTAATAATTAATTAGATAATAAATAACAGGAAATTTATATTAAGTAGCCAACGAGTTGATCGATTATGAAATTAAGACATCAATTTTTTCTACATGTATTTACATTAAAGTGTGGTAGATCTGTAGCAGAGGCAAATTTAATACTTTCAAAAAATTTTTTTTTGTCTTATGGAATCTTTTCTAACACCCGACAAGGCTACTAAAATTTGTAGATACTACTACTACTGTATTATACTAACAACTTTGGTACTTGCTATATCACAATAATTATTATGCGTTACAATCGATAAGGGGTTCATTAATTCATAAATTCGTTGCAGACAGACATTTATCAATCTCGTGTTAATTCAGAATTTCATCAGCTGGTAATTGGCGCCGTGCAAACGAGAAAACCGGCCCACGTGTTGTCAAAGTGTTATTGTCTCGAACCCTCGAAATTTATACTACTGCATAATAATAATATATTAGCAACTGTTATAGCAGTATTTAATAATAGCAAAAGCTCACATACTTAAGTAAAATGTAAGTAAAGTAATTGTTAAGCAAAGCATAAATTTAAATTTTCTAGAGTTGGTATTTATTCAGTTAGATAAATACCTAACTGTTGCAGTTACTCTGTTACTCTATATTAATCATATATAAAATGTAATAACATTAAAATCTCATTAAGTTTACACTAGAAAAGTTGTACTTAACAAAGTTTTGTCATTCTTTTACAATTCTATAAAAGGATTTTTTACGTTTGTTCAAAACACGAAAAGTATGCTATTAATGTATTTTTTAAGGAAAATAAATAAATTTCTACCAAATAAAATATAACGGGTAAATGAATGATTATTTAAATGTACATAGAATGTAGAAAATAAATAATCAGAAAAAATCGTCATAAATTCTGTGCTAAACGTTTAAAAATAATAAAATACTACCATATACAACTTTTTCGTCGCCGAGAACCAACGGCCTGTAGATACAAAAGTATGAAACTGCTCATACATAAATCCGTCAAGCTAACACGATAACTGGCGAAATGATAAACCGAGCAGAGCTGCATATTTCACGCGGAGTGCACATTCATCGACTCGGATACAATTATGTTGCCTAGTTATCTACATTAATAATTTTTAGTGTAGAAACTTTGCATTTGTTCAAAATTCACAGTTGGTGTTTTGTGAACGTAACACTAACAAAAGCTCTTTGTAGTTTTTATGTGACAGGGTGTATGAACATTTTATGTGCGATATTTGTAATTTGAGTTCAAAATATATAATTCTATTTAATCTTTATATAAAAAAGTGTGTGTGTACTTATGTGCACGCGTTGGAAGTTATAATCCTTTGGCGTATC
>DWNE01001857.1:0-20517 GCA_018249875.1 Cecropterus toxeus | reverse complement strand
GAATGATGAGTTTAGATTTCTGTTCTGGGTCTGGGTGTTTGTGTATTCGTCTTTGTGTGTCCATGGCATCCACGACATATAAGAAAATCCTACTATGGATCTATGAGTGTAGAAAGCGTGTTTTTTTTGTATCCATTGTGGTTCACTCCGGAAGCATCACTGCCAGTCCTGTTTCCTACCTTACCTTAATAACAACAGTCATTTGCGGTGCTGGTTTTTGGGTTGTTTTAAGGCACATATACTCAGCCTAGGCGTTACATCAATTATTATGATATTCAACTGAAGCAGCAAACGAGCATGCAGTCTACCTGATGGTAAGTGGTTACTACTGCCCATGGACATCCTTCAGTAACCCAAAATAGAATAAGAGTACTGAAGTCGATCGCAGGTGCATTCCTACTCCCGAAGACTAATATGGTCACCTCAAATATAAGTGAGCCGGCAACCTAACTCTTCCACCGAAACGCAAGAACTGTTTCACACTACAAATAGATGTGGTCGTGGTATTTCCCCAGTTGATCTACATTGGTTCTAGCACCTGGTAAATCCTTATGAGTAGCAACGCACCTGTGGTTTGACTCCGGTTAGACTTATCTTATCTGAGGTTGATTATAGATGTCGGCAGTGGTCACTTACCACCAGGCGGATGGTCGCTTGCTACTGCCCTTACAAGGTCATATGTGACCATGTAAGGGTTTGGAAAGTAGGTCAAAAGATATTCGTTAATATTAATAATCTTATGTTCGTAAAGCGCTACATTAGATAATATCGGTTAATTCGTATGATCCGAATTAATTTACGTGTGGGCTTTCAGCTTTAATACCGGAACGTTGCGTCGTTTGGATACTACGGGATTTATAGTGCCAAACGTGCCAACAGTACTATGAGTTAGATCACAATGTTTGTTTATTAAGATTAGTGCATATTGAATGAGACGTATTAAAAGTATTAAAATTTAATCAAACTTTAAATTCTTATTATAATTGCATCATTTTTAAACGCCTTCGAGTTTCTGCAGCACGTTAAGAAGCGTCAGCGCATTTGTCCTGTCGCGCGTGTTTATGCATGCACGCACGACTCTCCCGCAAGCATGCCGCATCCATTCAGTCGCTTAAACGCGTACGCATACGGTTCGTAATCACATGAAACAATCGCGGCAGGAAATGTATTCAAAGAGCGAAAATATCACAAACATAAAATAACTTAACTCGCAGGCCAAAAGAAATCAAATTCAATAATTTAGATGTTTAGTAGGCTGGCATATGAGTGACATGCAACATGTGTTCCGGGTTCGATCCATGGCGATATGTGAATTTTGAACTCAGGTTTCTATTCTGAGTCTCGGTGTTTATTTATTCGTCTCTTCGTATGTCCATGACACCCACGTCCCAGAAGAAAATCTTAATAAGGGGCAATGTTATATTGCTATCTACTTATACAGTCTTATTAATCACCGAATTGCAATAAAACGTACACCATATACATTCGCCCTTACGGCACCCATTTTCCATATCTCATTACGCTACGAGTGAAATCGTAATTTGTGGGCTATAAAATAAATCATAATAACATTTGAACGTTAACCCGTTCTCAGTAGCAGCGGGAATGACAGTTGGCAACGCTTGTAATGACAACGGTTGATATAATGACGGTAATGAGGGGTTAGTGGGTAAATTATTATATCTATAGAAATAGATAAAGTTGAAGTCTGTTTTGAGTGACATTATAACAGCTTTTCACTCAACGGCGTCAAAAGGAGAGTAAATAAATAGTTATTTTGTCCGCGAGGATACTATTGATGAAGAATAAAGGACCGGGAATGTCTCCGAGGATGTCTCCGAGAATATCCCCGAAGATGTTCCCGAGAAATTATTGGCCAGGATATGTAAAAAATAGGTAATGCCTATGCCCATACATTTAATATATGAAAATCACCTCTCAGCTGCGTGCTTGCTCATATCGTGGTGAAACATTCTTTAGACATATCCACAGTATAATATGAAAACAACGATATATGTATCATCACGATACGTGGGGGGAACACTCTTATAAACGTACGACACGGCGGCTCTCTGCATGTTAAAATATACATAATAATATGTAGACAGACTTTAAAAATTATCGACACGCTACACCCACTGTTTTAGCATATATATATATATATATATAGAAAACATTATTAATGTTATATAATCGTATATATGATTAACTAGCTAATTCCCGCGGCTCCCTTTCCCGTGTATCCCGTGTGTTAATCCAGCTTATAAACTATCTGTGTGCCAAATTCCAGCGAAATCCCATTAGTAGTTTTTGCGTAAAAGAGAAACAAACACATACATCTTCACAAACTTTCGAATTTATAATATTAATAAGATGATCTTTACCTTAAACTTTAATTATAAGGCGACGGTCGGTCTTGAATAACACTACTCTCTCTCTTCTCGTGGATGTCACAGGAGGTGACTAAAGGACACTCAGGAGAAGGACAGCAGCGTCTTCCTGTGTAACTCACTGCGGTCACCAACACGTGTAATATGTACTGCAGTCTCCAACATGCATGATAAGACTGCGGTCACTAACATGCGTGACAACACTGCTGTCACCAACGCGTGACTATTGGCAAAAATCCCCATTAAGCGAATCTTGTCTCCAATTGTTTGAGATTGAGAATTGTTTGAGAACATTCGTTTTACGCTTTCATTAACAATATATCGATCAGAATCTATTGCAGCGTCGATACAGTGGATATACGGAGACTTGAAACGAATCGCTTGGAAGCGTGCCAGCGCCCACGTCTCGCGGCGTAAATAATTATGCCCAATAATATCATATTTTCGTAATAATTTTATTATATCCTCTGTTTTCAACAATGTGGAAATGTATCGGACGTTCACACTGGCGAGTATTTTTTGAACGATTACAGAAATAGGTGTAATAGTCATTTCATTTTTTTTATAAAATGTAAGTGATTGCTTACTCCCATGAACATCTGTAGCAAGTTATTATAACCCAACTATTCCTGAGGATTAAAAGGGTCGCCTCGTATAATAAAACTGGTCAAGTGTGAGTCGGACTCACGCACTAAAGGTTCCGTACCATTTTCTATAAAAATGACAAAATATTAGGTTTCCTATATGCCCCTGCAGCCTCTATTATATACATGTTTTATTCTGTATTTGTTGGTGTAATGGCGACAGAAATACATAATCTGTGAAAAGTTAACAGTCTAGCTATCATGCTTCATGGGATTCAGCCAGGTGACAGACAGAGGGACAAACGGATAACGGCTAGACGGACGGAAGGGACAGCGGAGTCTTAGTAATAGCGTACCTTTTGCACCTTTGGGCACGGAACCCTAAAAAAGAGCCAATAATTAAATGGAATACAAAATTGGGACACCACAAATATGTACGTGCATAAAGTTGTACGACACCTTTTAAACGAAATCCAATAAACTACCGCTACAAGGCAGGGATAGGTGTAAATTCTACGTCATTGTCTATTGTACTTTCCCTCATAGGGCGCTATTCAGATCGCTCCACATTTTTCCATCGAAAAATCGGAAAATTTTTGCCCAAATTCTATTTTGACACGTAGCGACGAGTTTTGTTACGCGGGGAAATTTGAATTTTTTATTTTCACTGCTATTGTACTCGTATTGGATTTGAATCTTTTTAAGTTTAGAGGCACATATGAAAATGTCGACGAAAAGTGGTTAATGGACATGTCAGAAAGCATTATTTATACAGTTTATGTATATTGGATCTATAAAGTTAAGCTATGTCGGGTGCGGTTTGCAGTTGGTTGGGTTACCGTCAGTGGTTTTTCTTCTTTCCGTATTTGGAAGGATTCGTTAAGTTGCTAACTGTTTTTATCAGAACGGTATTGATTGAAAAGAAATGAGGTCATAAGGCCTTTTTAGTGTAGTGAAGGTTTTGAAAGTTTGCTACTTATTTCAGAAATTAAAGAACTTTAAATAAAACAAAGACCAAATTAAAATAATGTTTTTCCGTAATTTTTGGCCCGAGACAACGAAAAAGGGGGGGAATCTAGATAAATTGATAAGAAAAAAAGCTAAAACTGAATATTAACCACTCCCTAAGAAAGGTGGCTATAGAACCCTTGTAGATGAATTAATAGAACTTCTTAACTAGTCTTTAATATAAAATTCGGTATAAATTATTTGTAAGCCAGTTCATACCAGAATTCTCCAACAATTCATTGACCCAAATCGACGTCGCCAGAAAGGTTAAATATACGAGTAGTATAGATCGCTATCATTGAATGAAGAGAAAATCCCAAGGTTCTCGTTTCAATGTTCTCCGGTTTCTATGAAGCCCGGCCATTATTCAAAGTGTAAGGCTCTGAAGGCGGATCCGTTACAGTTTATTTTCCTCGCCATTTATTTACTACTATGTGTCAAGTGCATTTTAATAAGGACGACTTATATCTTGACGGTTTGAGTAGTACCTTATAATATTTTTTGCATTCAGTTGTAAATACGTATTGGAAGTCTTATCTTTAGTTTTTGCAGGTGATGTGCCGCTGTAAATCGACTAATATTATAAAAAATGTTTATGAAGATGGGTAAAAAAATATTTGCTAATTTTTCACGCAAACTGCTTAATACTAATAAGGATAAGGTCAAGAGTCTTATCTGAGTTTGATTATAGAGACCTAAGGTTGGGCACAAATTTTATCATGCATCTGAATTTTAAATAGTTATTATCTTTGCTTGTGTGTACACACACACACACACACACACACACACACACTCACACTCACACACACACACACACACACACACACACACAGAGAGAGAGAGAGAGAGAGAGAGAGAGAAACGTACAAAGAGAAATCAAAAGATCAAAAGATTTTTCAGATCTATAAATGTTACCATAAATGATTCAGGAAATAAATGAATTCAGAAGTCAAAGCGCAGAGTTGTTGTTGTGCCAGGTCAAACGAGTTCTGTATTTGTGCTCAGCTGCCACCGGCAGCGGGCCATCGAGCCGGTAAATTGGCTGCCCTGTGTCAGTTGAGCGAAATATTAATGAACTCTTGTGTTCAACCATTAATTTCAAGATACGAATAAAACTGCACCAAAACTACTGTTTATAGTGTATTTGTTTTTTTTATGACTCCATAGCTTAAATAAAACTGCACCAAAACACCTACACACGTTTATAGTGTATTTGTTTTTTTTATGACTGCATAGCTTAGCGATGGTCGTTCCACCGGGTTCATACCTTGAAGGGTTTACCATCTTTAGGATGGTTTAAATACTTTGCCAAATCTCTAACAAATAATATACAACATAGAGGTTTTACGGAATATAAAAAATATTTAATCTTTACATGCATTATCTTATAGGGATTTTACTGTCACGCGTGTTTGCGCTCATGCGTGGCTCCTACCGCCACACCTGGGTTAATGAGATGTAGTCTCTTCGCTACCCGTGTGGGTTCGTGTAAAATCACATGAGCATGTGACACGCGTTTGAATAAAGCGCGTGTCAAACTGCGCATGCGTGACATGATAAAGTTCGCATAAGGAATATCGATGGCTAAAAGACAAAAATGCAAAAAACATGAGTTTTTTATAACTAAAGCAGAATAAGTTTTTTTAGATGAAACTGCAGCTACAAAACAAACATAAACCAATACTTGTTGAACAATTCTGAAAGATGACATGTTTGACTGAACCCTAAACATTATTTCATAAACGATCAAAAGTATCCAGGTGTTAATAAAATGAATTAAATAAACCGGCTCGTCCCAGTCGTTCCATAAAATTTGCTACAGAAAACAATTTTCGTATAAAATCACTCGCAAAATATACGTGAAAGCGCCGTATAAATGTGTCGGGCGGACTTATAAAGTATTCAGCAGTCGGTAATATACAATTCTGGTTTTTATTCGGTAGGTTGGTACGCTGAATTCTTTATTAATTTTCCTCCATTCACCCTCAAGGACGGAGTCGCCACTCTAACGTTTTTATTTTCACACTCCCTTATTGCTTATTGTTTATATTTTTGTGATTTTTTCCTGAAATACTACAAGCTTGTGTGTTATCTTTAATGGAATTGTAGCAAAAAAGACGGAACCTGTAAGAGATTGGCAAGATTGGATTCCTAATCGATCACAGCCAGATTGATTCTTCTGAGTGCTAAATTGGAATGCCTTATTTAACTGTTGCGTCGTCCGCACCTTTCACTGTAGAACACTGCTACGAGTATGATGCAGAAAGAGACGTGACATGATTTATATGTTCACGTCTTTTGGATGACTTATGGTATAAACACACGCATCATAGAACAATAAAAGGTTTTTAAGTTTCCACCATATTGGATTTAAAACGACGTCAATAAATCAGTCAATCGGTTGAATTAAACTGGCCTAAAAACTGTGTTAAAATATTTAACCCTCACATACATACAAACCAAAAGCTAATTTAAAAAAGTTTAATAAAGAAGAGAAATACACACCACATTAGTACATACAAGAAGTGCAGAAGCACGCTGCAGTGTGACGGGCATTTAGCCCGACAACGTCGGAAGCTGGATCCTAAAATTTATATTGTATTTGTTGTATTATCCACAAAAAAAACATCTACTCATTTGAAACTTATATCATTACGATCAATCAAGAAAGGTCATCTTGGACGTCCGTACTATTGAATATAAAATAACGTCACTGAAATATAAACCTTTAACTGGTTAACTCGTGTGAAAATCAATTGCTTATACATAGGAAATACTGAAGCATCTAAAAAGAACAGAAATACCCTAAATATTACTTCCAGCATACACACACGAAAAAACAGAAGACTAAACTAGGTAACTAGTAGTGCACGCCTGCACGCACAGCATGATATATATCTGAATTTTGTGAAATATCGATGTATACATGCGATATATCAATATAACCAATATTATCGAATCATTTAGTATTGATATATAATATGTATATATTTCATACGATATATCAAATATCGTGAGAAATAAAAAGCACATTACGGTTTTACTTACGGTTATGCCTTTATTTACGGCGCCTTTATTTACACTTTTATTTACGGTTAGATTTATTATTTTAATATATAAATTTCCTACTACAAGTGTCTAAGACAACTTACCAGGAAGCCCCGGCTTATTACTAGTTTTATATATACGTTAGTTTTTAAGGATTTTCCGAATAAATACATTTATATTTTTTATTTTGTTTTAAATTGGAAGTATAAAAATAAATACCTTTTAAAACAAGATTTTATTTATATGCACTGAAAATTCCTTAACCCAGCTTTTTTACTCATGCTAATGGAACCCTGTCTAATATGTAATATTAATTAAGTGTAAACAAATAACTTAAGATATATCGCAAAGTATCGATACAACACTACGATATATATCGAAAAAGATATCGATATATTTTTTACATGGACATCCCTATAGCTAACGTAATTCGTAACTGGTTTCAAATTCAGCCGCAAGTTTTGAACCTAACATACATACTATCTAACAGCAAGATGCTTAAAATGAGACGCTTTCTACACTCATAACCCCACACTAGGATTTTCTCCTGTGTCGTGGGTGCCATGGACACACCAAGACGAATACACAAACACCTAGACCCAGAACAGAAATATAAACTCACCATTCAAATGCCTGTCTGGCCGGGAATCGAACCCGGGACCCACTGCGCGTTAGATCGGTATGGTAACGCTCGCTCACGCTCGGCCACGCGGGTCGTCAAGCAAATTTAACAAAAGCTTTTAAAAACAATATAAATACACATAAAAGTACAGTATACACACACGAAGCACAGAACAATAAGCTTTACTATGCCAGCAGTGTGACGGGCATTCAGCCCGACAACGCCGGACGCTAGATCCTATCGCGAATACACAGATAGTTGTGTGAACTCGCGCGCGGTGGATTCTGAATGTCATGATATGAAAATGTAGCTCACATACGTGTACACGATTTTCATATCTACGTACTTGTGAACGTATGGTGAAATTTATTTTAAGCCAAAATAATTAATTGTAGTAATAAAATAAATATTTTAATATAAATATAAGATAAATATAAATAAATTTCGCAAATATTATAAAGTAAGTTTGTGAGAATTCTTTGAAACCCTTTGCATGTCAAACCAATTTGATGGTGACAACTTGTAAATGTGATTTTCTTACAAAGTGTTTACCGCTTAACAAATATTATAATAGTTAAATGATGATGAAGAATGTTTTGGCCGAAACTTAGGCAAAAAGGTTTTTTTTGCCGAAGGTGACTGAAGCTGGGCTTCGAACAGACACAAAAAAATCTTATTTACAAGTTGTTACGCTAAATTTAAAAAACCATTTAACCCCAACGGACGGAATTGAACTATTGCAATAACGTTTGGTTTAGAGAACATTGCACAATAGGTTTTATGGCGTTATTCTGAATCCAATAAGGCGAACGCACCAAGATGGTGGTACACCATTATTTTTGAAGTGAAACTTCTTTATCGACGTATGACAGAAATTTGCTGTCACATTTTTTTTGTTTCGCGTCACATTTTTCTGTTATTCTGTTATGCGTCACATTTTTATTTTACAAAAACTGCACAACAGCTTAAATATTTATTTTTGTCATTTCGCTGGGGTTCGATATCCCCACCCGACGAATGATAGGCAAGTTCAGTCCGTAAATGTATCTTTACGCCACGGTACTACCGTGGCGTAAAGATACATTTACGGACTGAATGTTGCTTACGAAAGGTTCTGCTAGGTTTAACACAAGCTAATTGCAAAGTCTTTAACTGTGCACTAGATTTCTTCACTTGTGTGTTGAAAAAATAAATAAGAAAAGTTTCAACCCCTCGTGATTTGATAAGGAAGTTTTTTTATATATAAAACGATAAAAACGATAACATTACTAATAACTTTTTTCGGTTTGTATTGATATTATAATAGTAAATAAGTCTTGTGTATTCGTATATTAATTAATTAATCTCATCGACGTTTGATGGTTTCTCAAACACGTCAGGAGAATTAATTTGAGGTTCCGTAATGTGTAACTACTTCCGGGTTCCCCATTAGCCGGAGGGTTCCACAGACTCAATATTAATTTGCTCGCCATATGTTGAGACGGTAGATTGTGGGTAGCATTGTAATTATTGTGCAATGTTTTGAATTGTAAGGTATTTAGAACAATAAGCGGACAAAATCTAAATAAACATCTTATTACTATAATTATAAATGAAATTTTATAAGGATGTATGTAAAATTCATGTCACATATGTCGGCCAAACTTGTACAAGCTTCCGGAGACCAAAAGGCTGGCAGCTACTTTGCTCAAAGGTTAAGTCTAGCCGTACAGCAAGGCAATGTTTGGTAGTGTTTTGGGAACCATGCCTCACACGGCCACTTTAGACGGTATGCTTTATTTATAATTACTCTTATTATTAATTTTGTATATATGTATAAATTAGCTTTAAAATTATTTTATGTTTGTATATTAATAAATTGTATAGGATGTATGTGCGTTTGTTGCCTTTTCACGCTAAAACTAGTGACAAGATTTCCATGAAATTGGACGCGCAAATATTTTATGGCGTGGATTAAATAGGATTAATTTTACTCTGGTATATGACTAAAACGAGTGCAGCCGCGGGATAAAGTCGTCTATATATAAATACGAAATATAAAACGAACAGTACATTTTTTTGGAATTTATTTGTCAACCGATTTTCTTTTGAAGAGCTTTAAGTGTTATCAATAAGAAAAATAGGTTTTATATAGATGGAATTATGTAGGTTAAAAAATATACACACAAGTTAGCATCACTATTTTATAAAGATCTTTAAAATAGGTCTTTAATTTAAAATACATATGTATAGACGATCGTACGCTGTAGTACTAGGTTCCTTACGGAATCCTCAAATATCGCGCAGTTGGGAAAATTGCGAATAAAGTTAATAACGTTAGCGGTGTTATTGCGACGCGGCGCCATATAACGCGTTACCGAATGGCTTTAACCGTACGGCCATAAAACGGTCGTTTAAAGCGTCAGCGTTAAAAAAACCTGTCTGTGCAATTCACACACGGCAAATATTAAACTTAATAAAAATAAATTTTCTGATTACTGATTTTTTAATTTTTCGAGTAATTGGTCTCTGCAGATCATATTTGGACGTCTTATCACGCATAAACGAAACATTAGCTCTTATGCAAGCTACGATGTAAAATCAATATCTTTATTCAGAAAGAGGTGTAGTGCTATTTAGTTGTAGCGACAACAACTATTTATGTAACACATTTTCGTTCCATCGAGCTTCAAATCACAACGATTCTAAAGAAGTTTCGCTTTAAATTTTCAATAATTTTGACACCCATTGTGTTAAACAATACTGAAACTTGCATCGTCAAGCGCATTTAAATATTTTTTTGTCGGCCCTCGTTTATTCCCACGCCACTATTTTTTATTATAAATGTTAGCAGAATTTGCTGAAATTCGCTCAACGCTTCCGCTTACAGCGCCAAAAGAATGTTGCATGGCCCTTGGGTAAAGCCATAGAAGTACAAGGGCTGTCAAAAGGATTATTTTCAAACATAATTCAGTGATATTGCACATAGAGGTGATCCAAAATCCTGCGTGGTTTGAATACGGAAGGACCATCGTTTCTTCTACCGAATTACAGCAGAGTTAAGCCTTGCTGTGTTCTAATCTGTAGTAAGTAGTAATTTGGAAATAAAGACAAGCATGAATTTTATCATGCATTTTAACTCAGTACTCAAGGCAGACGAAATACAAGTGGGAGTGAATAGAAAATGTTTGCTCTGACATGCAGGTTTTTCATGAGGTTTTCCTTTATAGGTCTATGAGGTTTCTTTCCTATATAAAAAGACGGTTATAAAAGCGAAAATTTGTGCGAATGGATGTTTGTTACTCTTACACAAAACAACTACTGATCTGGTTGGGATAAAATTTTGGACACCAAAAATAAAACCAGGATAAAAGCAAATAATACGCTTTAACGTAGTAAATGGGACTGAAGTGGGCAGAGCCACGGGAAGTACTAGTGTATTTTAAAATAGAAGTACCTTTATACATTTCAAACTTGTTTATTGACAGCACTCCATTTCTGCTAGACGTTTGAAATCAGCTCTGAGCTCGACGTACTCCTCGGATTATCTAATTACCACGTCAATTGCATAGTTTGCATAATACGCTTCGCCGCAATAAATAGCTATCCATTGCGGTGCCAACCAGCGTTTGATTAAATTCCTTCTCTGTGCCGGTTATGTAATGAGTTTATGCAGTCGTACATATACATTGCTAGATACTGAATTCAATGTAAATATTATCAAATGTAGTATCGGTCTGAAACAAAAAGGGCAGGCTAACGTCCATGATTAAGCAAATAAATCAAAAATCACCAATCACCAGTACCTAGTAGACCAATATATAAAACCAAAAAATGAATAAAATCGACAGATAGACCTGAATATAACTTGTTAAAAAAAACTTTCCAAAACTATAAATGGATGAACACACTTTGTGCGGATGAAATGAATTTTCCCTTTCTTATAAGAAATTAATCCCGAAAACTAATTGAGAAGACGTATTATAAGTGAACCGATAAACGCCTCCGTCCCACATACTGTGACCTGCTTACCTGAAAGTGACAAATGACGTCACAAATTCATTCAAGCGTCACACCACTTTCCATGGAGACGCTATTTTTGTGTTATTAGACTGTATATAAAGTCGAGATGAAGCTCTTATGAAACTGATTGCAACAAGATGTCTCGTGTTCTTGCGGTCTTCCTCGGTCTTCTGACAGTGATTAGCACCAAAGAACAAGGGGATTTCTACTGCGGACGGCGATTGTCGACCGCCTTGGCCATGCTCTGTAAGAATGGACTCTCGAAGAGGATATCATTCGATCTGGTACATGTCGCGTTCCCTGGATTCCTAAGCATCATGCGAGACGTTTGGGCCGGAGTAAGCGGCAAGTGGTTTCCGAGTGCTGCCTCAGACGCTGCATGATAGACGAATTGCTTGCGTACTGCGTTGACTAACTACACTTTAATAATAATTTGAACAAAAGATCATTAACACTTTTATCGAGGACGTCAAATTGAGTTGTCTCTAATAAATCGTAATAATTAAATATTGTTTTTATTATTTCTTAAGTTATAATAATTTACTTTTATTGAATTCCTCAGTTTACCTCTTTCAAGGGCATATATGTACACGGTAGCTGATGATATGAATGTGTGTCAAATCTACCCTTATATGTAAATTCAGCGTTTAGTAAAATAGTAGAGTCAATCCGTTCACTACTCTTCTATTTTGTAGACAAAAATTAAGGGATATTGAATTTATGTAAAGACTAAAAATAACTATATTTAATGTAAAGCTTTTTTTGAATTTTCGCAAAAATAGTTTTTAAAATGATCAATATACTAGCTTTCATTTGATACTCATATTGTCGTGATAATAAAAAGTCGTTCCTTTTACCCGTTCACCCTATTTGCAGGCGCCATTTTTAAATAATTTTATTGCCTATGTCACTCTGCAAACTAAGACGGTTCAGGTGATACGTCACAATCCGTCAAGCCGTTTGAGCTGTAACGCGTCCTACAAAAATGGACATACAAATATAGATACATGCATACCCTCTAAAAATTTCCCTCCTTCAAACGGTATGGAGTAAAAATAATCTTTCACTAATTAAAGACGTCTTATGGAGCAAATGGGGAAAATACATATCGCCATGAGAAATAACTGCGAAACCGAATAAAAACCTCGTGGCAACCCTGCGAGCTAGGGCGGGACCACTCGATTATAACCTATTTTGCATATTCACTCCATTCAGGTAGGGAAAAAAAATTAAACTGCGAAACCCAAGTATCGAGCAGATTATGCGACGCAATTCAATCGAGTCACTAAGCAAAGAGGATAAGGAGCATTATCCCATCACAATGGCAGCAATTTTCAGGCAACAGTATTTTCTAAACGACGATAGCGAGCATTGGAAAGTAGCTCTTACGGTATCAAAGTGTAAAGGAGCAATGTTTTATTTGCATTCTTTTACATGAAAGTGAGGAAGTAAAAATTATTTTAGAGCTGTTTAATATTTTTAGGAATTATTAATCAGGTCGTACACTTTAAAACGCATTTTCCATCGTTCTTTATTCTGTTTACGCAGGTGTATGCTGTATAAGAATAATCTCAATAAAAACATCAATTACATAATTTCGAAAACCGGAAAAAATTATATCATTATTATATATTTTTAAAATAAACATAACTAGGTAGTTAGTTTACCCTAGACAAGAAATTTTTAAATGACATGAAATAATTTAAAAAATATTTGTATAGATTAATGATTTAGTAATTCCTGTAATATTCGCTGATTTCAAATATAAACATAAACGAATTTAACTTCTAGCCATGTTTGCATTATACCTTTAAAAACTCATTTTAGAATCCTTATACATTCTAACATTACGTTCTTTACATTTTATTACAAAATAATTCTGTGCAGTTTTAGGAATATATTACGATATAAATCATTTTCACAGGAACAAATTGAAATTAAAGTGAGTTTCACGATATTTGCTACGTGACCAATTTGCCACGTCACAAAAAGGTGAAATTGTAGCATTGGACGAATACGAATGATTGGACACCTCCGGACAGGAAATGAACGGGATTGGACGGCGACATCTGGATTCTATAGAAATACTCGTACGGCAACCAATTTTCAGTAACGTCAGTTGGGAATTTTAAAAATAGGTCCGTTTTTTTGGAATTATCAGACTTCAACCTTTGTACATTTACACAAAGGTTTAATTACTGTCCACGAAACTAAATGAAGTTTAAAGAAAGATACATGATTTATATTTTTATAACATTAAAGGAGCAACCGAGCAGCAGTATAACTTTTTATCACATTGTAGTAGCAGACGGCCCGTCTGGTACTGCATACCCATGCAGTCTACCTAACGATAAGAGCATTTTCATATAGAACAGGGGTTCTATTCGAAGTCGATCATAGATGCGTTGCTACTCCCGAGGACTGAATGGTCGCCTCATATAGGTGAGCCGGTAACTACACCCTTCTAACGAAACGCTCAAACTGCTTAATGCTAGAAATAGATGTGGCGCTGGTTCCTCCCCGGTCGAACTACACTGGTTTTACCACCTACGAAACATAATATTTTTTATTTAATATTTGTAACTAATTCTATAGAGACGTTGTTTATCTGAAGCTGATCACAATTGCGTTGCCACTTCGTAGAGGCCTAAAATATGTAGTAGCTTCGAACATAACTGCTTGATACCCATACCCATAACCGAAACGATATGTATTTACTTTTGTTTTCTTCACCAACTACCTGATTAGGCTGACAAGGAAGTTTAGAGTTATTGTAACAATTGTTTGCTTTATTTTTCTGTTGGACTATTGTCATACTGCTTATAGTATTTAGGTACTCATATTGTTTATCAGCTTTATCCTACAATGAAAAAATCGAATGTGGAATTCCATGTTCATAAGCTACTGTTTTTTTCTTTAACTTTTATAAAATTACCAAACAAAAATATGGCATTGTATGTGTGTCATTTTTTGTTTTTAGTATTTTACCTATTAACTACGTAAATAATATTTCGGTAAACTATAATCGACTGTTAAATTGTAATAAATT
This sequence comes from Cecropterus toxeus, assembly GCA_018249875.1. Lineage (NCBI taxonomy): Eukaryota > Metazoa > Arthropoda > Insecta > Lepidoptera > Hesperiidae > Cecropterus > Cecropterus toxeus. Next base: position 5,814 of record DWNE01001857.1, on the reverse strand, counting down.
ATTCTTGTGAAAATATTTGAAGAAAACGTTACCTGTAGCACCGTAGCGCACCTACAGTTAAATCATATCGGCTACGAACACTGCGTAGCAAGAAATATCTATACAACCCTTAACACTATTTCAGATAGTCGCACCAGTCTTTATGATGACCTCTATAATTGTAATCTTTCTTGTGGGTAAAATAAATTTGCATTATGAAATACTACTTTTTTCCGCGACTTCGCCTGCCCGGTAATGTGTATCAAATTGCATTAAAATTCGGCTAGCAGGTTTTGCTTAAAATAATGACTAATATCTTCACAAACTTTCGACTTCATATTACTTCTTATAAGTAAAATTAATTAAAACGAATAGTTTATTATACTGTGAATTGTTTATTTGTTTTTGAATCAGTCAGACATATTTCATAAGACAACACGAATCCGGCTCACTGGTGGTCCAAATCACTCCGCACAGTAAGCTTGGAGTTCGCTTATCGTGCAGGGTTTGTAGCAGCACTCGGAGACCACCTGCCGCTTGCCTCTGCCCAAACTTCTGGCTTCGTGCTCATGGATCCCGGGGAACCCGCAGTCTTCCATTCCATCGAATCTGGTCTCTGATCGCTTCGTGAGTCCGTTCTCGCACAGCAAACTCAAAGCCGTGGACAGTCTTCTTCCGCAGTAGAAATTCGGTTGGTCTTGGCACGTGATTACTGCCAGAAGACCGACGAAGACGGTGAGAAGAACAGCTGCTTGAGTCTTCATGTTGTTCATTGCTCCGTTAACTTTCTAATGTGAAGGGTAAAGAAATTCTCAGGTTTATATACCTTGAACTAATCATGCGTTTTAATTCAGTGACTCCGTGTGGGAAGTGCAGGAGTCACACTTCAGTTGTTTTGACGTTAAATGTCATTTAAAGGTAAAGTCGGTGGCAGTCGAGAGAAAGGCGGTGACGTTAGATCCTCTATTGTACTGATTTTAGTACAAATAGTACTAGTAATATAAGGGAATGAAAATTATTAAAGACGCTTTCATTTTTAGACATACTGGGATTCCGTGGGTTGTGTTCGAATAGACTTATAAAAATAATTACACAACATCCAATCCTAGTACAGACTCATTATTTCACAACTTACATACTTACTTGACGGGGGAACAAACTTGGAGCCTTGTAAGAAATAGCTTGATAATCCCTATATATTATAAACCATCCATCTATCTTATGACCGACGCCGGTGTTTGCTTACTTTTGAAAATTTGTAAAGTAAAAGTAAAATACACCACATCATAGTAGGTACATACATGTATAACTCTCAAATATCATTTTTTTAAATGATGTCCTCGGAAAACATATTATATTTAAAATATGAAAATCTAATCACAGCTTTCTTCTTATCTTATGAATTAAAAAGCATCTTATATCTCTAGAGATGTGCGAAGTAGGTAAGCAGTGTGCAAGGCCAAAGCTTAAACTTACGAAGCCAAGATAAGTTAAGTTGCTATTGTTTAAAACAGGTACCTGAATGGTGTTAACAAAGTACTAGCTAGATTTGCTTTGCTGTAGCTAGTAGACATGCGCAAAACAGTGCTTTTCAAAGTAATATTATATAGTATGGCATTTGGTATTGAGTAATAAGGCATTATACCATCTCTCAAAAATATGACAGTACGCGCGCCGCGCGCGTTCTTCTCAAGTACGGTGCGCGCGTTCAATCTCACCTAAATAATCCGAACATACCGCTCACTCGCATGTCTGTGATATGATGATGTGTGTGTGTGGTGAGATGTTTTACTGTCAGGTGTAATGCTTATTCTGGTCAAGGAATACGTGATGCCATATTGAATGATCGGGTAATATTACGCGTCATGAATTTCATTACTTACACATGTCTAGTAGCTAGCAAATGCTATTGCTAGCTACAGCGATCGTGATTATTAGTTATGTCTGTAGCCTTCAGTATTTCGGTATGGCCGAAATGATGACCCGCGTGGCGGAGCGGACATCATGCCGGTCTGACACGCCGTGGGTTTCAGGTTCAATCCCCGGACAGCCATCTGAATGTTTAATTTAGATTTTGTTCTGGATCTGGGTCTTTCGTCTTTATGTGTGGATCCCACGACACGGGAGAAAATCATACTGTGGCGCTATAAATATAGAAACGGTTCGGATATTATTTTCATAATATAGACAGACATGACTCGGATATAGGCACTAATTGTTATTTTAGGGACTATCATATATTATTGTAGTGGTCACGGAGCCTATAGGGAACGTTGGTGAAATGCTTAGTGCATCAAGCTTACTAGTCGCCTAGTGATTTTACTGAAGACGAAGATACGCGTATTAATTAATGTATCCTCCCTGTACCGATTTTAACTGACTTCCAAAATGAGGAGGTTCTCAATTCGATCGGTTAATATACTTTTTATGTATGTACACCGATTATTTCGCCAACTGTGAAGTGATTTCTTCCTTTTATTCAGTAAGGTATCGCAATTTAGTACCATTGTCAGAATAATAGGATGCCAAGAAAAAGACAACCCTAAAATTTTAAGGCACATTTAGATCATCAAAAGCCAGTGGCCTAAAGTCATTTACGTACATTTTTATGTCGTTGGACGCTTTGTTGGACACATTTTCACAAGAAAGTCTAGCTTAATGATGAAAAATATAATGGTTTTTAATATATATTTTTTAAAAAGACTTATTGTACTCCGCATTCTAATAAAGTTTTGTGAATCATTCGTGGAAGGTAATTTCTTTCTTTATATCCTACTATAACAATTGGTGAAATGTTACGTAAATGTCAATGAAGCTATCAGAAATATGCGGTAATGACCAGACGTATAAAAACACAGTTATATTTTTCACTACTACTAAAAACTCTTGAGATTTTTGAAGTGGAACTTCTGTAGAATCGTTGTGATTTGAAACTCTATGAAATTAAAATGCGTAACGGAGGCAATTGTCGCCGCTACAACTAGATGGCGCTGTACTCCTTTCTGAATAACGCTAACGATTTTACTTCGTAGTATAAGAGCTGAAATTCAGTATTATTCGAAATAGGATGCCCAATTATAAGCCGCAGTGATTACTTAATCAATTTTTGTCAAAGAATAAGTGTTTTTGCGTTTTTTTTTTAAAGAATATAGTGCGATAATAATTTGTTACCATCTCCATTATATATTTTATATAATATGGAAATCGCAAACGAGAATGCAGTCCACCCAACTAACAATATTAGTCTTATATTAGGTTAGCACCGAATGCCTTGCTACTCTTGAATACTAAGTTGCAACGCCTCAAATATTTATGTTTCCTTAATGCTGTTGTTATAATACTATTGTTACTATAGAATAGTAGCAGAATTAAGTGTGGGTTTAATCTACTTACTTTAAGATAGTCTGAAATAATTTTAACATATTTGAAGGTTAATTACTTATGATGCTAGGGTATCGCGTTCCAACACCGGTGCGTTCTTAATTACTTATGATTCTAGGGTATCGCACTCCAACACCGGTGCGTTCCATTGGAGATCCCGGAGTCCCCTGCAAGCGTCCCCCCCAACACCAAAAAAGGGTATCGCATTCCAAAATCATAAAAGCTGGTCATTTGGTGTTTAGGGATAGTTATTAGGATTGTTAGGCAAACACGGGATAATAGATTTGAACTTTAACCCATCATACCTGATGTTGCTTACTTTTGTATAATAAGATAAAAAAATATGCAGAGATATAAGATGAAAGATTTGTCCTTCAACTCTTCGACCACGACACGATCTATGTACGAGGTATTGTAAAGTATCATCTTATTTAATTCCTCATAGATCGTATTTAACGGTACCAAATTGATTTAATCGATACAGCATTGCTTGCCACTTCTCATAAAAGGAAAAATAGGTTATGCAATTTGACCAGAGTGTAATCACAAGGATTCTGGGACCGTACAAATGAATACCAAATGAATGTAAACGTAACAAAACGCAAAACAAACGTAAAATTGTCGCTACCTGCAAGAACCAAGTCGAAAGTCTTCCGCAAACTATAAAATGCCTTAAAAGCCCGGTCCAAACCGCTTTATTTAGACTTCGCATTACCGAGCTCGCTTGGATGTGGGGTCAACTTGAAATATTCACGAGCTGGGCGGGAACGTGGACAGATAATGAAACGCTTTAAACATTAATGATGTGCCTTCTGACGGACAAAGGCGATCCGCTTGGGAACTGATTCTTCGTAAAAATTTTAAGGACTGGACTGCCGAGTTTGAAGGCAAGGTTAGTTTGCACACGCGTAAGATATTTTGATTATTATCCTTGATATTTTTCAAGTATGGTATAGTGATAATTTAGTCTTGCATCTCGATAGAAAGTAAATCTGTAAAGCCCTCTAACTTTGCTTGATAATTCAGTAGACTGAACGTATTAACCCCGCATCCTGTTATAGTAACAAGTTATGAAAAAAATTTAGTAACTATCATTATAAGTGACCCCAAAGATTTATAACTAAGAACTTTTCGGGATAAGCCCGTTTATATTGGCACTGATTTATTTTAAAGGATATTTAGTAATGTGCACAAAATAAATATGTTAAACACAGAAGTATATAACTTTATTATTATATAAATAGATTTAATTTACGACTTCATGTTTCATTAAAATATTTCGGCATTAATTTCAAAACGCCGATATAAGTTTAATCCTCATGAAAGGAAGGGTCCTAAATGTTGGACGAGCAAGAGAAAATTCGTAATTAATCACTACTTAATTATTTATGTGTCAGAAAGTTTTAATTGAGCGGTATAAATATAGTACAAGTTATATGGATAAATTAAATACTAACTCAAAGGGATCCAAATTATAGGGATAAATTAAATACAAACTCTAAGACTCAAGGCAATTTATTTATGCGGACCACTTCCATGTTATTTACAAAACCATACATATTAACCAACATCACTGAGCGTCTAAAGCTATTAAGCACAGTATGCTTGCAGCTCGTTTATCGTACAGGGTTTGTAGCAGCACTCGGAGACCACCTGCCGCTTGCTTCTGCCCATACTCCTGGCTTGGTGCTCAGGGATCCAGGGAAACCCGAAGTCTTCAATAGGATGAACCCTCGTGTCTGATCTCTTTATAAGCCCGTTCTCACAAATCAGGGCTAGAGCTACCGATAGTCTTCTCCCGCAATAGAAATTCGGTTGATCATGGCAATTGATCACTGTCAGAAGACCGACGAAGATGGTGAGAAGTAAAGATGTTTGAGTCTTCATGTTGCTTCTTGCTACGATAGCGTTGTAATGTGATGAAAAGGGAAAATTTCTGATTTATATACCAACTACTAAGTATGGGTGCTGAATAAAACACGTGGGAAGTGGCATTGAAACAGTTCAGTAAGCATGTGACATCCCTTGTCACTTGTTCAGGTGAAAGATATGTGGTAAGGCGTTAAATGGTTCACCGATATAGATCGTTTTATTTGATAAGACATTGTTGCTTACGCCCAAAATACGATCAATTTATGGCGTACATGAGATATTCGGAATACAAGTACAAGTATAAGTAAAAAAGTCTATGGAATTTTCTCATTTAAATCTTCGTTTTTCTGTCTAGCGCACATAGTTGAGCTCAATGGTTTTTTTTTTATAAACTTGAAATAGCAAATGAGCAAGCAGCCCACCTGATGGTGAGTGGTTACTGCCGCCCATAGACATTTGTAAGCAACTTCATTTAGAACAGGGGTTCTACATGAAGTCTATCACTGATGCGTTGCTACTCCCGAGGACTGAGATGGTCGCCTCATATAAAAGTGAGCCGGCAACCACACCCTTCCACCGAAA
>DWNE01001856.1:0-20526 GCA_018249875.1 Cecropterus toxeus | reverse complement strand
TTTCCATCTTTAATCAAATATAATGTTTAATTTCCAAGCTTCGTGTTTAATTAAAGGTTTTTTTCTTTGCGTTCCTAGATATAGAACCCCTGTTCTGTCTGAATAGTATTTCCAGGCGCCATTTTCAAAAATGTAATAACCTATGTCACCATGAAAATTAAGACTAATGATATGTCAAAATTCGCAATCCGTCCAGCCGTTTGGGCTGTAGCGTGTGCCAAAGAAATGGACATACATACAAACAAACAAACATACATATATAAATACGCTCGAAAAACATTATTCTTCTTCTGATGCAGTCGGGTAAAAACCTAAACTAAAGGACAAATATTAATAAAAGAAAATAATGTATCTAAATTTCCGTTATATAAATTATCTAGTATCTAAAAAAATACTTGTGGTTCAACTCTGAAGTCACTTGATGACGTGCATCAAGTGGATAAGGAATAAAAAATGATACTCGTTGAGTAATTTAGCGTCGCCGGAGTTCATGTTGCCCCTAATTGCTTTAGCTAATAACTTTTGCTGTTTAGAGTTAGCTTTTTGTGAAACTGCTAAAGCTTTGATTCATAAGCTTTTATATTATACTAGCTGTGCCACGCAGTTTCACCCGCGCTTATCAGAGAACAATCTATTAAAAATAAACAAATATAGCGTGATGTTATATAGCTTAAAGCCTTCCACGATAAATTTATTATTCAACACAAAAATATTTTTTCAATTTGAACCAGTAGTTCCTGAAATTAGCGCGTTCAACCAAATAAACTCTACTGCTTTATAATATTGGTATAGATATTTTATAATGTCTAAGTATCAAACGAGCATGTAACCCACAAGTAAGTGGCCACTGCTACACATCCAACATCACTAGATATGATTAGAGTCTTTCATGTGGTTGGGTACAGATGCGTTGCCACCCCTGAGGACTAAGTTGGAATGATAACTATGTCTCTCATACCACAGTAATGGATCAAAATACAACGGTACTTAACACTACGTCATTAGGTAGAAATAGGTTTTTTTTTATTAATATGAAGTAGCAAACGAGCAAGCAGCCCACCTGATGGTAAGTGGTTACTGCCGCCCATGGACATTTGTAAGCAACTTCATATAGAACAGGGGGTCTATATGAAGTCTATCACAGATGCGTTGCTACTCCCGAGGACAGAGATGGTCGCCTCATATAAAAGTGAGGTGTGGCAGTGGTGCTTACAGCGTCGAAACATGCAGATTTCTACCACTTTTCGAGCGGTTTTATTGAAACTTATCCATAGCTAAAGATCCTTTTCCACCAGAGCCAGAACCAGAAACACAATGCTGATTTTTTATGGTCGTGTTTTTATTTCGTCATTGTTATCTTTTTCAATAAAGTTTTATCTGAAACTTGTAATAAGTTACGTAAAGTAAACTTGTAGTAAGTAATAATCTATATTTATTACTATTATGCCATAAAAATCATTTTCCTTAGACCAAAATCACACTGAGTTATTACGCAAATATAATCGTAAAACAGTTTCTACAGCAGTCTGATCAGCATGTTTAAGACATTACGTTTGAAAATCCCTATTTATTAATTCACATTGTTTATCGTTGACATTATATTTTGGGAAAAACATATTTGATTAAATCACAACGTTACATTTAGAATTTGTGCTGTATACTCTGTGAACTTTCGTTAAAAATCACGTCGCCTACACGCACCGTCACGTTTTCCGTGCCTCACTATTATGATTTTCGTGACTTCTTAGGGCATGGCCGCACTAGCGTTTTTTCGTACGCTTATGTTTTTTGTTTATCTGATCAAGCGCTCATTGATAGAAACATAGAAACAAAAATATTTTGTAGGTGATGTAGATTTATATCTACATCTGCCGTGATTATTCACGGCAACATTTCAAATCACATGAAGGTTTGTGGACAGTGATCACTTATTGACGTGATTAACGAATGTCTTAAAGAAAAGACGTTCTTTCGAATATTGATAACAGGGGCCCTGAGGAGTCAGGTTGACGTCTAAAATACGAAAATTTTCCTGAGAAATCTTTTTTTTTTAATTTTCCACCATATACATACTTTATTTTTCCACTAAAACACTAAAATTATTTTGACATAGACTATAATTATTTTAATGCCAGAATTGTCAAAAAAACACATTGTGGATATACCCTAATAGATCACAAGGTCGTCATCTTCGCTTGAACCACTACGCAAATAGGCACTATGCCTAATTGAGGCTGTAAGGACAAAATGTAGTTGCTTCTTGAAATACACCTACACTGTCATCAATGCTCACGTAGTTGGACGTCGACATATGAAATATTGGAAGACGTCGCAAAATTCGTCTCGCAACTTTAGATGTCTTTAAACAAACATATGATGTTATTTATTGTCCGAGCATGGTTAATTGGTTACTATTACTTACACTAGGGGTTTAATCGTTTTAATGGTTATTAGTTTTAAGTACTATTTTGTCAGCTAAGCAATATAGAAAACATGAAAAATTCTTGCACCAATTTATATACACGGATATAAAAATTGATGACGTTTGACTTTAATTTAAAATTTTTAGATATACATTTAAATATCGCTGATTTACAGCAATACCCACTACAGTTACAGATATAGTTTTATTCATATTATTTAACATGGTGTTCTACTCCACTTTTCGATTTACATGCAATTTTGCATGGATATAGCTTATTTAGATAACTGATCAGCCTATAGACTCCTTTTTTATTTTTTAATTTCGATACTTTTCACTATTTAAAGATTCAGTCACTCACTGAAATAGACGCCTATTTCAGTGATTCTGTATTGACGTCTTTTGGTTTCAGACTTTTATAATTATATCCATTTTAAGGAAAATTGAACGCTAAAAAGTAGCAAACTTTTGATGATCGAGTAAAACTAATTTGTCACGTAGTGAAGCACGGGTACTTCAACTAGTAATAAAAAATAATGGAGATCGAGAATATAAAATCTCATTCTCTCGCTCTACTTAATCATATAGGTATATTATGCGTTTATTTCTTTATCGTGACGCAGCTTCGTTTCATCTAGTTTCAAATCACAATTATTTTTAAAAAGTTTTACTTCAAAAATGCAATTAGTGTGATCATGTTTTAAGTTTCTACTTAAAACTCGATTATTTACTTATTGTTATGTACTTTTGTACGCCATAACCCCAGTTTATTCGATAACTAGTAACGTGAGACAGGTCGGCAAACTCACCAAGCAAGTGCGCGTCATTGAGAGACCGCATTCGTCAGCCTCGCATACCCGCTGTCAGATGCAGTCAACTTTAATTTGCCGCTTCTATAATCGGAGTGATTTATTAAATGTATGATTACGTTTTATTACAACATCGTAATTTGATAAAGCTTCGTGTCGCATCACCAAGTTGATAGAGATATTGGGTAATTCGAAGTGTTAACGTAGATTTAAACGATTTGTGGAAGATTAATGTTAATAAGTAGTAATATTAGTTACTAGCTGTGCCACGCGGTTTCACCCGCTTCTACATAGGAAAGAACAAACAAACATATGTATAATATAGCCTATAGCCGTCCTCAATAAATGTACTATTCAACACAAAAATATTTTTTCAATTCAAACCAGTAGGTAGTTCCTGAGATTAGCGCGTTCAACCGAACAAACTCTACTGCTTTATAATATTAAGTATAGAAATATAAATTAGTCCAAATGAACTGCTCCCTACTGCACGCCTGCATAAAACACGCGTAGGCATTCATGAACACACAAACACACACACACAAACATGCACACACGCATGCGCACGAACAAATGCAATCATTTTCAGGGTTCCGTACCCAAAGGGTAAGAACGGAACTCTATTACGAAGACTCATCAACTCTGTACGGCGTTGCCGGGTCATGAAGACAATATAAATAATTTCTAGATATCTGGCAAAATGGGGGACTTCTAACCCTCCTAGCCTCTCTTATACTACGGCCGTGTCAGCGGTACGGATAGGAAGGGGATAAGGGATTTTTGGGTCTCGAGGGTCTCCTCTTTGCCCGGGCAGTAGATATCTGGCAAATAGCGCAATAGAGGAACACCGCAGTTTTATTTCCGTACTTAGTTCAGAGTCCGAAATACTCCTCCTGCAGAAATCCTTATAGATTCTCTTTCTCCCCCGGGAGGAAGAGAATCCATAAGGATTTCTTCGCGTTAAAAAGAAATCCGTGATAGAACGGTTCTATTGCCATTACTGTTATTTTATGATACTTTGGCGGTGAAGCAGTCAACGAAATAATAATGGAGCGAACAACAATCTTCCATTATCCCTCCCTAATGATGATTAGACCACTACGGTTACCGGCCGTAAAATTTATGACTAAAAGCAACCGCAACTTGTGTGGTCGAAAATAACCTTTGTTTTTAATATATGTACATTGTTAAAGGAAGCAGAACCAGCATACCCAATAATAGAAGCATTAAGCGCTGTTGCGTTCAGCTTGCGTTGCCAGGTGGTAGAACCAATGTAATTCGACCGGGGAAGTACCACCGCCACACCTATTTCTAGCGTGAAGCAGCTCCAGCGTTTCGGTGGAAGGGTGTGGTTGCCGGCTCACTTTTATATGAGGCGACCATCTAAGACCTCGGGAGCAGCAACGCATCGACTTCAGATAGAATCCCTGTTCTATATGAAGTTGCTTACATATGTTATGGTAGTAACTACTTACCATCAGGTGGGCTGGTTGCTCGATTGTTATTTCATATTTATAAAAAAAAACTTAGTCCTCAGGAATAACCTCAGTTAAGACTCTAATCTTATCTGGAATTAATTGCAGATGCTCGGGTGCAGCAGGTCATTAACCATCAGGTGGACTTCGTGCTCTCTTGCTACTTTCATAATTAAAAGTCGTATAGACAGGACATTTGAGGTTGATCACAGACATAGTAAATTAAGTCTGAATAGGAACATATGAATTAAGTAAGTGGTTACTGCCTCCCATGGATATCTATAAGCAATGTCTTACAGAACGGAGGTTCTATCTGAAATCAGTCACAGATGCTTTGTTACTCCCGAGAGTTAAGATGGTCGCCCCATAGGAAACTATATTCTTCCGTCGAAACGCAAGAACTGCTTTAAGCTGGAAATAGGTGTGGTGGTGTTACCTTCTCGTTCTCCCAAAACCACAAACACAAATTCTCCAAGAAACAAATCTATATTCATTATATTTGTCTAGCCGAGAATCGAACCTCAAACACAGCATGTCAGATCAATGTGATACCGCTACTCCACACGATCTCCACCACATTCATGCTTTGAAGTTGAAAACAGTTTTTGCACTCCACTCTCGTATAAAACACAATTCACGTTTTATAGTGTCGGAATGACGTCATCGAGGCCCATGGCGGTTCAAATGTTGAATTGTTTCGTTTTACAATGATTGCAGTAGTTTACAATGCTATAAAATAGTACAACCGCAAACTACGGCCGCTAGAATGACGGTCTTATTCGATTTTCTTTCCTGTACATTTTATGTACGGTTTACGACCCCGATAACACCCATTTGTGTACTATTGACATAGAAAAACGTTTGCTTTGATAAAAAATTCACTGCAAATGATTTTGAACTTGAAGTTTTGTTGTTGAAGTACTCCGTATTATATTTTTTGACCGACTGCGTCAGAAGTTTCGAGCGTATGTATGTATGTTTTTATGTATGTCTATTTCTTTGGCACGCGCTACAGTACAAACGGCTTGACGGGTTGTGACGTATTACATATCATTAGAATCGTCACATTTTGGAAAGTGACATAGACAATATTAATTTTAAAAATGGCGCATGGAAATAGAGGAAAAACGGGGGAGGAAAAACTAATCTAAATATGTATATATTATGATACTTTTATTTGACTTTTTTGACAAAACTCATATAAGCGTTAAATTAAATATATATCATTATGAACGAAAATTTAGTTTTAAGCATTTGGGTTTTTCTTTTTTGTTGTAATGTTTTAACGATGTTACTAGTAAGATTAAGCAAATGAGCATGCGGTCCACCTAATAGAAAGCGACCACTGCCGCTCATAGACATCTGTAAACAACCCCAGACACGATCAGAGTCTAACCGGAGGATAATCAAGGATACGTTGACGTACTCTGTACAATACCGTCTTTATCATAACGGCACACGGGGCCAGTGCCCAGGGCCCCCATCCTCAGAGGGCCTCGAAGGACCGACTATTTCTCGATATAGATATTGTCGTGTTTTTTTTTTGGTCGTCAAGTTAGATATTGTCGGTTTTGTTTTGATTAGATATTATCGTTTTTTTGTAAGCCCACGCTACGCCACTGTTTGGGCGCATTCCAGTTTCTCGTTGCCCGATTACATTTTTTTCTTTCGCTGAAAATTTAGATTTTTTTTTAATACTCCTTAATTTTTGTGACTAGTTTATTTGATTACCCATAATAAAGCAGATCATAGTGAAAAAAATGTTTAATTTGATTCCTTTTCATTCTAAAAGGGCCCCAAATTCTTGTGTGCCCAAGGGCCCCAAGATATCTAAGAGGACTAAGTTGAAACGCCTCGAATAAGTATGTCTTCCTGGCCACACCGTTAAGACTAGAACAAAGAGCTGCGTTACGTGTCTGAGGACTAAGTTGGACCGCCTCGAATAAGTGTGTCTTGGCCACACCCTTCAGAATAGAATAAAGTAGCGTATAACACTGGTGGTTTGGTGGTGGAGGTGGTTCTTCCGGGCCTGAACCACAAAGAGTTCTACCACCTTCAAAATTTTGGCAATGTTTGACATGTTTAAAATTATATTTTCCAAAATCTGATAGAATACGCATCAGGGTACCAGAAGGAAAATAAATCACTGACCATTAAGGGTTGCAACAACTTGCAACTTTACTAACTTCTTACTGCATTTTCTAGGAAAAATAATTTAATTATTTAATTACTGGCGTCCGTTCTATAACTTATAAATTGTTATAATTGAATAAAATAAAGAACAAGTTGTGCATTTGCACACATGATATCGGATTCTCAAGAAGAATTACGATTCTCCGAAGTGTATTAATTATAATATATTACGTGTTATCTCGTTGAATCCGTCATCCGCTCATCCACTATATTGTTAGTTTGCAAATTAATTGCCCTTCTAGTTATTTCTATCTGTATACTTTTGCTATAAACATTTCATAAATCTCTATAGTATTTATATACCTATTTATTTGTTATACAGAACGGTTAGGCACCAATTACACTTAATAACAAAGCAAAATACAAAAAAAAAACAATTATAAAAAATCAAGGATTGTTGGATATATTTAATAATAATCGTAATTAATATTAATGTAATAATGGTCAATATACAGGATTTTAATGCCGATCTGTGTAAAATAATAACAATTAATAATAACTTCAAATTAAGCTTCTCTCGTTTCCTTTGGTTTAAAAAAATATTAAATTGCAGTTTATTGTGAATTTATTATGAATTAATTTTAAAAAATCCGATTTAGAAGTTATAAATGAAGACAAAAAATTAAATAGACCCCCTTATTGATAAATCAATTGAGATTTTGAAGATGGTCATTTATTACAATTTTAAATGAGGTAAGAATTACATTAGCAAATGAATAAAGCCTCATTTTAAGCTTTTTTATTCTATATTCAAACAATCCATTATACTATTTCAAGGGGTGAAACTAACACCTGCACTTCAACATGATTTAATAAATCAAAACATCGCTTAACACGTTTACAAGGGATGTATCGGGGTGAAAACTCGTTTGAAGGCTGCCTAGGATCGCCGCAAGATGTCGGTGGCGGGTTCAACGCTCTCCGTGACTCACTGAAGCTCCACTGTGACGAATGCCCCCACCAAAGGTTTAACGTTTTAACGGCCAAAAAACGAATTCCTGGCACAAGAGCCGAAATAAATATGAGTGATGAGTGAATGACGCGAAATTTTGATGGATCGGACAGCTAGTGATTTTAATTTTAAATGTTTATTATATCCTGTTTAGAGTCGAAGTTTTCATAATAGACAAGAAAATAGACATATTATATTAATATAGTAAGATAATTGTTTTGTTTGGTGTAATTTTATAAAAATAACACATAAATTGACATCTCAAAATCAATTCCTAAAATGTTTAGTAGTTCAACGAAGTTCTATTAGATAATTATTTTTGAACGTCAGAAATCTCTCTCTGTATACCACATAGCAAGTGTTTCGTTTTGGGTAGAAACCTTTAAGACTTTAAAAATATGAATAATAATAATAAAAAAAAAAAATTATACCTTATTTCTTCTATCAATAATATTTTGTACATTCGACTCTACTATGAGTATATATAGGACTAGCTGTGCCACGCAGTTTCATCCGCTTTATTAGAGAACAATCTATTAAAAACAAACAAACACATGATGTTATATAGTCTAAAGTCTTCCTCGATAAATTTACTATTCAACACAAAAATATTTTTTCAATTCGGACCAGTAGTTCCTGAGATTATCGCGTTCAACCAAACAAACTCTACTACTTTATAATATTAGTATAGATTTATTTAAAAAAATTCCGATCTTTTTTCTACGAAATAAAATAAAAGTCGCTAAATTTACAAAAATACTTCAAACTACACCTATTCAACAAACAATGGTATTAAATTTGCCTGTTTTTTAAATCAAAATTTACAGAGATGATTCAAACTAAGGAAAAATTTACCAATATTGGTATAAAATTTAGGTGCTATTTAAAACATTTTTATTCTGCTTGCAGGTGTACTTCTATTTATCCGAGCTATTCGATTACGTGCCACAATCATTCAAGGTTGTGAAATTCGTCGTGATTGAACGGCACCGGCGCGTAGGGTTCCCAACTGTTCAAACAGTTTGTTTTATCGGACCGCGCAAACATGAGTGTAAAATTTGTATGTAAGTATGTATGTTTGTGTGATCGTCTCAGTTTGCAAATTGACATGGACTATATATATTTAAAAAATGGCACCTTCAAATAGGGGAAGGGGGGGGGGGGGGACTCTCCAAATAAGTCGGGATTTTTGTTTTATTATTTTTAACAATGTTATTAGTTCAGTAAATTAAACATTATTCATTAAACAAAGATAAAGTATAAAAAATACTGTTTCGTGCATGAAAACGCCTTACACTTCTCAATAGAACTTCAATCAATGTATTGAAAAGACCTTCTCGTTTATTTTATTTTACAATTAGTTTTAATTGAGTTCAAGCATCTAAGCTTTTAAATGACTATACATTATTCGTTACTAAAAATATTTTATAGGCGGCAGTACTTTATGTGGACTCCGGAAGCACCACTACCACACCTATTTCTGTCTAATAAAAGCAGTGTCAAGCGCTACTTCCATATTATGTCAAACTAACTAAACTAAAAATATCTTTAAAACATAAAAAAGAAGACCGATATTCCTAGGTATTTTAGGTTTCCTAGGTATTATAGTTTAAGAGGTTGTCAACCCTACCACGGCGGCTACGGGCGATTTATCTACTACGATACTATCGATATTACGAGTATGTCAAACTACACGTACTACTCGCGCTCATAAAGAATCTGTCTCTCTTTCGTACCTAAAGAGCTTGAAGCCAAGTTTATGTTATGAAAGTTTTCTTTTGACGTGATACTGTGTTATAAATCGACGAACACCGGCTGCACGCACGAAAAAGTGTCACGTTCCGCCTCAGCTAGACAGTTCTAGACGCGAAAAAATATTAAAGTTAACGAGTATAAATAAATGTTAATTGTTTAAAAAACTCTAATATTCAATTAACTCCTTCTTTGTATTATGGAAAATAATGATATAAAAAGTGTAGCATTTTTCATCAATGTTTCTTTATGACGTTATCACGTAAAACTATCGACCGTAAACCGACTTTACAAACATTTTTTTAGTAAAAAATGCCAATTTTTATTTTAAAATACATGGATACGATGGAGTCACGTACCACATTAAAAAGTACCCAATGTGTTAATCCAGTCCATAAACTATCTGTGGGCCAAATTTCATGCAAATACAATCAGTAGTTTTTTGCGTGAAAGAGTATGAAACACACAAATATCCTCACAAACTTTCGGCTCTATGTGAGAGTGAGATGAAATATGATTCAGTTCGTTTTATATAATCGTAATCATAGTGTTTAATATCGCCCATAGGCTTAATATTACCTAAATATTTTGGTATCTAACATTAATTTGTCATAAACTTTGCAAAACCTGTCATTTTTGCAGTTTTTACAACTGAACGTGATTTGTAGGTAATCTACACCGGTGCCTCCCATGGCAATGACTTAGCAATCGGCATTGACCTTGTATACGAGTGAGGTTCATAGAGTTGTTTATGGTGTTGATTGATATTATACACAAGTGATCTGATGTTTAAAAATTCCCAGGTACGTCACTAAATGTTACCAAAATTGATGTTAAAAGATAAATAATAATAATTATTTCAAGTAATACAGATTGGTAAGATTTATCTACGGCAAGTTTAATAATGAGAGAGATTTTTAAATTATTATATCTATTATTATATTTTGTGCATTTTGTAAATAGTACGCACTTAAGTTTTGTTATTGACTTTAAGTTATAAGGAGATTTAACTGGCAAATAAATACATTATTGATTACTTGCTTCAACAGTAACAGTAACAGTAAAATAAAATGTCGTTAAAGTTACATGCGTAACAGATTCTCGAAGATATCATAAGTATAATCAAACAATTAATATCGTATCCATGCACAAAATTATGGATGAATTGATTTTATCTAACCAGTTTTTTAAATTTATTTGATTATTACAATCAACTTTAAAAATCTAGATTACATGGGGACGTAGGCAGGACTATATAGTCAAATTCATTAATATGACACCGCTTTTTGAAAGTATTGTCGCAAATCCTTTATTTAAAGGAGATAACAGAAATAGTGTTGGCAACACTAACGCTAGTATTTAAGTGGGTAATGTAAGATTTATTTGCACGCCATCGACATATGCCTATAGAAGGCTATAGGCTATAGTTATAGTAATTTCGTTGACGGGAAATTACAATTCCTGCATAGACAGCAAAAACCGGCCCTCGAGCCGGCGGAACTTGTCTGAGCTATTTGCATCCGGCGAAGTGATAGATAAATAAGCTAATGTTGCCATGCGTCAATTTCCGTAAACATTAGATTTCCATATTTTTTTAGCAAATTGCAGATTGATTTCTTTTAACATTAATTATATTATTATTTATTAAATATTTTATTTGCATTCCGGAAAGTAGTTTAGCGTTTTGTAGATACATAATTTCATTTCAAAACGATTAAACTCAATCTTAAAATGACAACCCGCGTGGCGGAGCGGTTACCACACTGGTTTTACACGCAATGAATTTCAGGAACAAACATTTCAAGAACCCATTTGCAAAATTTTAGGATTCTTAGTCTTATTTGTGCATTAATCTTCTTCATCTTTTTGGGGTTCCGTACCCATAGGGTAAAAACGGAACTCTATTACTAAGCTCTGCTGTCCGTCTGTCCGTCTGTCTGTCACCAGGCTTTATCTCATGTATTTCTGTTGCCGCTATAACAAAAAATACTAAAAACAGAATAAAATAATTATTTAAGAGGAGGGAGCGGGGTTCCCATACACCAAACGTGTTTTTGTCGTTTTTTTGTAGATAAAGTTACGGAACTCTTTGTGCACGAGTCCGACTTGCACTTGGCCGATTTTAATTTACATAGGTATATATATTATATAATGTTAAAAATGTTGTAGAATAAACCAAAGTTACAAAATGTCGCATGTTATCACATTACAGTGTATACATATAATACTACTAATGCTTTTTTTTGCAACAGAAATAGTTAATTACCAAAAACATTTGTAGCTATTTAGGCACGAGATGGGGTTATTTTTTATGGGCTCAATTTTACGCCTTTATTAACACGCTTTGTCCGTAAATAATGAAAGTGATTAAGCAACAAACTTTTCACAAGAAAGTCAGTTTATAGGCGATTAAAATCTTTATATTATAGGCGTTCCTGCTCTACATTTGTGTATTTGCCTGAGGCCACCTCTGCGTAGAAACTATTGCAACTCAGGTTCTATCTGAGTTCTTGTCTTGTGTCATGTCACGATTAAATGAAATAAAGTATAATTAAACTGTTCATAATTAAAAACTATTTTAAGTATTTTAAAGTAGAGTTATTTTAATCTGATTTTTGATAATTATTTTACTTACATAATACAATTAGTTGTTATAATAAAGTTATCCAATATAGACTTAATATGTACTTCTTCCGTGGTTTATAGAGAAACATGAAGAAGAATATCGTAAGGACATCTATATATATATTATATATAGATGTCCTGATATTTCGCAAATAATCATAAGTGCGTACGCTTTACTAATTATTATTTAGCTTGTACCTATCTAGACAGATCGAGACAAAGTATAGGGCAAACAAATTTGGAGTCAAATTGACGAATATTACCGAAATGACGAAAATGAGCAGACTGCGCCTAAGAATTTTCCAGACCCCTACCCATCCTTCCTCCTTATATACGCCCATATTCCAGCTGAAAAGTGCCGCGGACCAGCTCATTCCGAGACAGACCACATCCGGGCCGCGGGCCGACGCTTAAATATGGCCTAGTATCCTTTTTAATTATAGAGATTTTTAATGAAGATGAATTACTTTGTTAGATTATATTTATCGCGAAGCCTACGTCTTAAGATTTATTAAGTAATAAGTATAACTAAGATATTGCCGATAGAATTCATCGTCGCCGATAGCGCTCTATGACTTGATAAAATCGTAATATTAAAGAACCCCTAACGATAATATAGTTAGAGATTTTTATTAGCAAAAGCAACCTATTGGCCCTACAACTACTATGTACATTAATCATTGTTTGCTCTGAAGTCTTTGCGTTAAGTAATTAAACTCATTTTAAAATAAATATAACAACAGAATATTCTCGTCTGTTTTCTACTCGAGGAATAGGTATAACTGAATAATCTGTGTGTTATCAAAATACTCTCTTAAGTAGTGTCCGATTGAAATTCAGGCTACGTCTTCGGCCACCTTCGGCCAAAGAAACCCCTTCAGCAAAATCTTTGGCTGCGGTCAAAAGGGGCTGAAGTTAAACCGAAGTAGAAGGTTTATAGGATTAAAAAACACTGAACAAACTGTCACGAATGCACTATACCACGATTGTTAATTGAATAATCCTGTTATTAAGGTACGTTATATCGCGATCAAAGGTCATTGAACCTGTCGTATTTAGTTGAAGGTATTCGCGTGTCAATTGGAAACGTGGTATCATATGAGACTGAAGTAACGAATGAGCATGCGGTCTCTCTGATGGTAAGTGATTACTGTAGCGCATAGACATCTATAGGCAACTTCATGTAGAACAGGGGTTCTATCTGAAGTCGATCACAGATGGGTTGCTACTCCCAAGGATTGAAATGGTTGCCTTATATATAAGTGGCCGGCAACCACACCCTTCCAACGAAAAAGAAGCACTGCTTCACGCTAGAAATATGTGTGGCGGTGGTACCTCCCCGGTCGAACACTGGTTCTACCACCTGGTAAGCCTGGTAACCACATACATTCAGCGTGAAGTAGTTCTTACGTTTCGGTGGAAGGGTGTGGCTGGCGGCTCAATTTCATACAAGGCGACTATCTTAGTCTGTAGGAGTGGCAAAAATTTGTGATTGACTTCCAACCAAATCCCTGTTTTATTTGACGTTTTTCACAGACGTCAATGGCCGGCAGTGGCTACTTACTACATGGATAACGTGACCAGACGCCCCGTTTTGAACGGGACAGTCCCGGTTTCGGTAACCTGTCCCGATGATCCGAAAGATATCCCCGGAGCGCGAAAATGTCACGTTTGTCAAATTGGCGCACACCTACTCGGCCGAACTGCGCGAATATTTTGCATATTATTTAATTTGTTACCTTTTTTACAAAAGAGCAATGAATATGTATTTGTACTATAAATGTGTTTTTTTTTTATATCTTCGTGTTTTTTTGTAGATGTATTTATTGCCGCAAATCCGATGATACATGTCATGTTGATAGAGCAATACTGGCAGCGCAAGTGTTCCGTGCTATGTGTGGCCGTCTGTACATGCCGTAGAACAATAGATAAATAAAGAAATAAACCATCTAATTAACAAAAAATACCGATATCCCATTTTAAGACTAAAAAAGAGTGGTCACGTTATATATGGACTGCATGTTCTATTGTTTCTAAAAATCTAATAAACACCTAAAAATTAGAATACCATAGACGAGACAGCTGTCTTGTCTATTTGTAATCAAGCTTAACATTTATAAATAGGTTTTTGTGCAAATAATATTCAAATACACAGTAACACGTATCATCGGGTTCTACGACATTTATATTTGCCAACGTGACTTGGCATTTCATTTCTCAAAAAAGCTAAGTATTAATAAGTGGACTTGACATTAGAATTCCCGCAATGTATGTGTTGCAGGCGTATTGTAGAATCGGTCTTATCACGATTTGTCTAAGCTTTGGAGTATGTTACTCTTTCACTTAAAAACTATTGGTCGGACTTTGCTGAAATTTGGTACATAAATAGTTTATGGACTTTATTGACACACAGGATATCGTGATAGACGTGACCAAAGAGGGCGAAGCCGTGGCAATAACCTAGTAGTATATAACGATATAACATTCATGACAGCTTATATCGTACTTATACAAAGAATACAATAGGGATCTTTACAGAGTTTAGACATTTTTACATTTTTAACATTTCTTATTTATTGTTATCTATCTAACTGTTATCTTATCTATCGTTTTTAAGTTCATTTTTATTCTCAGTGAAATTCCTTTATAATATTTGTGATTTGAAACTTGATGAAATGAAAATACGTTTGGTCTATGCAAAATAAGTTGATTGAATATAGGTTACAGTAATAGCTTAATCTATTTAAAAGACATAAGTTTTAATACCCTTATACTTAGAAAAATATTAACTTTCACTTCTCCGTGTGTGAATTGCACTCACACATTTTTTTTATATTTTATAGGAGCTTCGTGATAAGACGGAAGAATGCCAAATTCCGCTACATTCTAATTTACAATTTATTATTCATGGTGCTTAACTATTTATTGGTCGTTGTTATAATTATGTAGGGGTCAATTTTAATAAAAATGGAAGACAGGGGCTGCGGGCGCGGTCGATACTGCAGTTTAGTAAAACGGTTCACAGGATCTCACGCATCTTGATCGATTAGAACCGTCGAAATGAGCTTTTTGTTTTTTTTTTTCAAGCAATAAAAGCTGTAGTCCATTGTCTATGGGTGATTAAAATAATGTACTGTTGAGGTCGAAATAAAGTTTTTAAACGAATCAGTTAGAGGTACGTCCGGAAACGTAGATTATTTAAATATAAAAGAAGTAGGTATATGATATTTGATAAATAAAATAGTGATTTATTTTATTTAACTGTAAATAATTATTAATAGTATATATATGTTTCGATTTTATATAATAGACAAACTAAAACAAAATGATTGAATTAGTTGTTTACTAAAAATATCATGTTATATGACTACCTACCATTTTAATACAACGTAAAACAAATGTCATTGACTTTATATAATTAAAACACAGATATTAAAAAAAATACCACAGATGCAAAAAATAAACCATTATTCTGACACGGAATTTATGTTGCAAGTTACAATAGATCATCTTTATTAAAAATTTATTTCATGGACAATTTAAATCATTAAAATGATTTAGGTCATCAAAATTATGTATAAAGAGTGCGATAGTACTACATCTCTTAATATATGCAAGCAAGTAGTTTTAATTTTAATAATATCGTAAACTGGTAATCTGAAGCGGCATAAAAAAGAGCGGGAACATCCGGGTGGCGGCGACGGGCGAGTTGCGTGCTCTAACGGTTTTATGATTATTACTTTAAATGCTTAATGCTTACAGCAATTATGTTTAGTTTTATATGCAAAATTGCAAATTCGACGAAACTAGTTATATTTGATAAATTGTCTACTTAGTTCGCGATATATTTTCTTTTTCTTAAAACCACTATTGCGTCTCGTTCGTGAATTAAATTCAGCGCCATCTTTTAACGCCTGAAGTGATTTATTTAAAAAAGTGGCCGCGAATGTATAAAGTTATGCTTTAAGGATTTGCGCCAAAGCCGTTGAACATTTTAAATACAATAAATAAATAAAAAATGATTTAACCAGTCTGAATTTAATATCACATTTTTACGTAGCGTTACATACATTATCAAATCTAGCGAAGCATACCTATCTATATAATTTTAATCCTTATTTATCATGTTCGTTACGAAACTTATGGAAGCAATGTAGATCAATTAGTAACGAGTTTGTGAGACTAAAAAACGAAATATTTAAGCACAGCACGATGAAGGCATACATGATTTTTTATCCGAATATATTATGGGAATGGTGTAAGTATTGTATAATGTTACATGTATAATTATTCTAATCTTGTTTTATCTTCATTATCAGAATTATCTCAAAAGTTTTCAGAAATATAGAAATGTACCTCCTATATCAACTATGTTTTATCCCCGACAGCGTCAGAACGAGGGTAATTTTTAGGCATACCTATGTATGTCTTTGTGTGTATGTGCATTTCTTTGGCTCATATTACAGTTCAAACGAGAAAGACATAATATGACATATTCACATATACCTATTAGAATCGTTTATTTTGCAGAGTGATATAAACTTTTAATTTAAAAAATGGCGCCCGTGAATAGGGCAAAGGGTGGAGGAAAGGGACGACATTTTTTAATATTACAAATTTTGGTGCAACGCCTGTTTCAATTTATATTATGAAGTTATTTTTCATGAATGGCAGTGACTACTTACTATCAGACGGACTTCTTTTACCTTAACGGCAGACGAATAACCCGAAAATTATAAAAAAAAATATTATACAGCTATCATAGATAATAGTTGTTACGATCTAAAATTTGTACGGATTGATGAATAAGAAAGAGGCGTAAATTTTGTATCAGCTATCTGAGGTTTAAGACGAGGAATCCGATGGTATCTGTTTTTTTTTAATTAGAGAAGATTAGTTCCGGGTGTTTTCGATTAGTTTTAAAACGTTGTGCTTCTAGCCACGGCTTCGGCGTGACTTGACGTATTCTGCCTAGTTGCTAGTTGTTCCTTTGTTTGAGGACTAACAACTTCTAGTGACGCGACATTTGAATATCGACAAAATAATGCATTCCGTTCGAAATTTAAATAACGCTTGTCAATTCATTGAAATATTCAATATCAATAAAAAATATATATATAGAGGAATTGAGAACCTCCTCATATTTTAAATCGGTTAAAAATGTAAACCAAAATCGTTTAGTGAGTTGAACTAAAGTGTAATCTTGATTGTAAATATATAAATCACACTTTATTTACTACCCGTCTTTATGTAATTTAATTGGCACTATAAGAAAATCTAAAACCGATTTCGGCGACACTTACAAAATGGCGATTGGCGATTTATTACAAGTATATCTGAGTTTTTATTAACTAATATATATAAAAAAAGAAAAATAATTAAAATACAAAGGAAGGCCACAAGTAAAGACGTACGTGGTGGCTAGTCAATATAGTACATAATTGTATAATTAATTGTGTAATGGTTACATTTATATACCTGACCACGGCTACCTCGTTTTGTTGCGGTCTAACGAATATTTTATCTACAATATTAATATTTATAAATTCCTAAACAGCTATTACAATTGTATGGCGACAAAAAATATAATATAAAAATTTTCCTTACACAGAATGTGAATGAACTTGGCTAAAATTCTCACGTCTCGTGGCAACATAATGTTAATAAATACATACTTGGACATTTTAACTATTATTTACGTTATTTTATGTAATAGTATTTTACATGTAACGTTATTAGATTTTACTTCTAGAATCCTGGCTCTTTAGAACTTAATACTAATAATGTACATAGATAATCGTTTTTTTTTCTTTTTACAAATAAAATCACGTAATTTTTATGATAACATCAACGTCCTGCACTTACGTCCCTCGTGATATAAAAGTCCTTGTGTTATTCTTCACACAAGAATCAGAAGAAGAAAAAAAAACGAAACGTTAATAAGCCTAAAAGGTAATTTTAGGTTACGTTTAAACGCAATCTAAATCTATCTGAATCTAAATCTACACAGATGTGTTACCAGAGATTGAACCCGGAATCTACTGACACGCCGATAAATTATCCACTATACCACTATATAGGTCGTGGACCTACACTAATTGTACGTTTTATAGCACGGATTGAACGTAAAACAGTATAATAAATAGCAATAAAATCATGCACAAAATCTTAATACATTCAATACTATGTAAATTTTATCGATAAATATTTACCGGTAATAACAAACACGGGTACAACGGCTAGTGCCCTAGGACGGTTACTATTGAACCGGTCTGCGCCCTGCAGCGGTTTTTTATCCGATGGACGTAAGGAGTATTTAGTTTACCTGATCTTAGGTACCTCGTGAATATCTAGCACGAAATCCAAATATGAAGTTCTACCTGAATGCAATTAAAGATGCTATCGTTTATGTCAAAATTATAACATTTATAAGTTTGTATGTTTTAATGCCTTAGAAAATGATGATTAAACAGAAAAGTATTACTACGCTGCTATAACACATTTGTATATGTCTTTTGGAAAATCTTTTAAAATACTTTAAATCTTTTCATCCATATTTTTGTTTTGGTCTATTATCACCAACTTTCAAAACTAATTTATAAATATCGTAGCTTGAGATAATATACATACAAAAGATGACATAATTGATACTTACCTAAGTATCAACGTTTCCTAAAATCTATGCATACTACCTATACCTTATGTTTAATTAAAAATCATAAACCTCCTTTGTTTTGGTTTATCCAGATGATGAGCTGCATAAATTTAATTAAATTATGATGCTTATTAGGCTTATTTAAATTAAGCACTTAACACTTAACTTAGTGCTGGTTTAGAATTGATTCCTGCCTTCTTTCGATTTTATTTGTAATTGGTTATATGTCCAAATAGCATGTCAAATTTCGAAGAAATATTTATATTATCGACAAAATGTTTGTCGAATTTTGTAATTATTATCGATAAAATGCTTGTCCGGGACTAGGGGCGCAGTTAAGGCGGCTGCCCTACGCTACTACGAAACCGGTCCGAGCCCTCCGCCGCTCCACGTGCACTGTCGTCCATCTTCGTCTATTTCTTGTCCAACCACCCAGTGCGTACAACTTCATTTAAGAGACCACGCTAAGACCACGTTGGTCGTACAACAATGATGAATGTATGTTTAATCGGCTCACGATTAATAATGGTTTTCGCCTTTACAATCAATTATTTACCTCTATAACATGATGAGTTGGTGATTTCAAATCTAGTGTCTTTAAAAGTCCCGAATTCGAGTCCTAGGTATACTGATTTGTCAAAGTTTTTTATTTTTTTGAAATTAACTATCGATTACTTATTAAAACAATAGGATTCATCTTCAAGATAATACATACATAGGTACTTTACATAAGTACTTTACATTGTGTACCCACTTATGTAAAATATAATAATTATTGAGTTTTGTAAGTACACTATTTTATTAGCATATATAGCATTAAGCATAAATATTATGTTTTCAATGCCTAAAATAACGAACCAAACAGATAAGTAAGTTATGTAACTATTTCATATAATTTTATTGGATTCAATAAGTGTTTTATATAATTTTTCTAGTAAAACTTATCCATTAAATATTATGTAATTACATTCTGTGAGAAAGTAGGTATTTATATTACAAACTTTTACAATAAAAAGCTTATATTTTGAAATCTGCCGGGGGCACTACCGTGCCCCCGGCTTTCAAAATTGATGACTTTGACAAGATCTACTTTTGATGGTGTTAATTCTTTCTGTAGTAACAGAATTGACAGCTATGTGTTAACTTCCTATTTGGATTGAAACCGCAAATATAACGTGCAAATCGCTCAAGTCATGTTTTATGGGAATTCCCACTCACTTTAACATCGAAATCATTACCAATTACAAGTAAAAACCATGCCTAATTGTTTTAATTATACAAATCTCACTATTTGTGAAATAAAAAATAGCACACTTGGTGGTAAGTGGTCACTGTCACTTCCCAGAGGCCACAAGACATTTCCTTCGCGTATGGGGGGCAAGCTGGGGCCTATTCCCTGGGCGGCAAGTTTAGAGGGCGGCAAATTAAAACATTGCAAATGAATGCGCAACTCATCATTGATTTACCTTTGACCATTGGGAAGCTTGGTCAGTAGGAAGTGGAACTCTTGACACGTATACGTCGTAATAGCCAACAAATTGGACGTTTGATGGCTGAAATAATGATAAAAAGAAATTCAAGTGGGTAGGGGCGGCATTTTTAAGTTTTTGCCCCGCCTAAAAATAATTGAAGATCCGGGGCTG
>DWNE01001855.1:0-20530 GCA_018249875.1 Cecropterus toxeus | reverse complement strand
ACCAGTAGTTTCTGAGATTAGCGCGTTCAACCAAACAAACTCTACTGCTTTATAATATTAGTATAGATAGTATAGATGCAGTAAATAACAGCCAACAGGTCGTCTGCGAGCTCGTTTGCTACATTGCATTTATACACAAAAAATAAATTCTTGCATCGCTGGCGTCTGCAACATTAGCACTAATGGACTTAATACGTCAGCCTTCCTGTCTAGCCACCGCGCCCTGGGACGCTAAGTTAGGTCGTAAACACGGAACTTGACCAATGACGCACAACGTAGGGAAGTGCATTGTCTTTAACAATACCTTTTATAAAATTAGCTTCCGTTCGCGTGACGGCCAAGTGAACCCTAATGCACGTTTCAATTTTTGTTTATCACCCTTAATATGTTTACTTTGGCATTTCATCTTTATCTATTTCATCTTATTGTGCTTTACATCTTTGAATATTTTCAAGCCATTTGACGGAACCTTCAAGGAATACTTATTCAATATTTATTTATGTACTGCGTGTACGATACATTAAGGTAAAATGTACAGATTTTTTTTCTTAATTAATATACTGATTTTATTTATTTTTCAATTAATTAAGGTAAGGAGATAGGGAAATATTTTTATTATTGTACAGGTTCTAATAATAATACGCGCATACATGACATATTAAGAACCTCTTTTTAACTTCT
The DNA here is from genome assembly GCA_018249875.1 of Cecropterus toxeus. Lineage (NCBI taxonomy): Eukaryota > Metazoa > Arthropoda > Insecta > Lepidoptera > Hesperiidae > Cecropterus > Cecropterus toxeus. Next base: position 19,849 of record DWNE01001855.1, on the reverse strand, counting down.
TAAGGTAGTTGGCACAGGTGTTGCATTGTATGCCCACAGGGGCTCGAACAATGCAAGGCTGTGCAGTTCTAGTTTACTGATGTATCATTAGTAAGCTGTGATTCACTCGTGCAAATGTAATGCGGTATCGATTTCTTGAGGGAATTCTATTTCTTGTGTACATGTCGTAAGGTGTAAATATCTTTATTGGCTCGTCTTTCTACGCAGCAATCAGATGTTCTTTATCTTATCGTGTTTACTAACGTGGATTTAATTGTCTTTAAATTTATTATAATTCGTCCTATCGGTCTCAAATCGATAATTAAAATTGAGATACTTGAAAAATTCTCAATCTCTGTTTAGTTTCTACTAGCTTCTTTCCGCGGCTTCGCTCGCTTATGTTATGTTCCACGGTAAAAAGTGTCCTGTAAATTAGTGTAGGCCATAACCTATAAATTTGCTAAATGTCATCCTAATCCAATCAGTAGATTTTGCATGAAAGAGGAACAAATACACAACACCCTCACAAACTTTCGCTTTTTTATAATATTAGCTTCTATTTGGTTGACAATTTCTATAATACTGTATACCATGAATAGACTTAATGCATATTTTAGCATCATATGAATCCTGTCAATAAATTTATTATTTTTGTTATTGTTATATAAATAGCAAAGGAGCATGCAATTCACTTGGTAAGTAGTCACTGCCACCCATGGACATATTATGAACTTTGTATAGAAAGGGGCTCTATTAGACGTTAGTCACAGACGCGTTACTACTGCCAAAGACTAAACGATCGCCTCATGTGAATATGACTTGGCATTGTAGGCAACCACACCCTTCTATCAAAAAAATTAACATTGAATGCAAATTTAAGACACGGTTTTCTCATGGATGGCCTTGTCAAAACTGAATCAAATTAATGGGACCAAACGGGAAGCAACAGTCCACAACTTTCGATGTATTTAACATAAAAAATACAGACGTATTGAGAACCTCCTCCTATTTGAGGTCGGTTAAAAACGCTATAATTGCTCCATTCTACAAAAGTGTGACGGTCATACCTCCTCGGTCGATCTTTACTCTTTGTACCTCCTTCTTTGTATTTTTTAAAACATAACTCACGCTGTTATGTTGGAGTTATACGAAATGTATGCACTATATAACTGTTATGACTCGTACGAAACTGTAAACTTTTTCTGTATTGTCTACAATCTGTGTTAATATGCCAATGACGCATAAAAAATTCAATCTGAATTTAAATACAATTTGTGCTGATTTTTACATACGTCATTATTTTTTATCGTTGTAGGTCTGAATAAGAATCTTAGCACACTGTTTAGCATAACAATGAAACATCAGTACTATGAGCTTGTACAGTTACTGAATTAACATATGGTAACAATGTAGGAACATGGCTCATTGCTAATCCAGGCATAGGTTTTAGCCTTGGCATTAACCCACTTGTATGAACCTACGCAGAGGATTAACTAATTGACAGTCGACCTCATTGTGGTTTTAGGGCTCTGATTATGTGCCTTGTTGCAAATTAAATGGTGGTATGATTTTATATTATATTTATATTATGTTTGTGTTTGTTTCAGGTAAATCACACATGGGCGATGACTATGGCGTAATCTCCATTATAGACGGCTGTTTCCAGAAGTTGTAATAACTATTATACCGTACTTGTAATCTCTCGTCAACCCATTCTTGTCCCACTGCTGGGCACGGGTCTTCTCTCAGAGTGAGAGAGTTTTAGACCATAGTCCACCGCGCTGGCCAGGTGCGAATTCGTAGACTTCACACACCATTGAGAACTTTTTTTTACGAGAACTCTCAGATGTGCAGGTTTCCTCACCATGTTTGTTTTCCTTCACCATAAAGCAGTGATAATTAAAATTCTAAAATGCACATAATTTTAGAAAAATCAGTGGTGCCTGGGATTCGAACCCCGGATCTTCGATTGAGCGGCCAAGTTTCAACCATTAGGCTATCACTGCTCATGACTGCTCATGGCTCATTTGTAATCTATTTGTACCTATACATATAAGATTTGCATGTTTGAACTTTACTTGAATTACATTAATAACATTAAAAATGGAAAAAATCTTAAATAATTTCTTCTTATCTTAAATTGATAGATCCATTAGTAAAACAAGTCGCTTGTCGTTGAATAAAATAAATAGTGAATGACATTAATCAGTTGTGTGAAAAAAAAAACTTAACAATATCGGTCCATCCATTCATGAGCCTTTCGAGATCTACTACTGGATATAGGTCTCTCCTAAATGGCGTCACTTCAACTGGTCCTATGCTTTTTGGATCCAATGGTTATCCGCTGTCTTCGCCAGGTCATCACGTCACCTGATCGGGGAATGACCTGTGCTCCTTTTTCCTAAACGTAGTCGCCACTCGAGAACCTTCTTACCCATCGGTCCTTCAAGTGATGTGACCAAGCCATTGTCACTGTAGCATGTTAATTTTGAGACCTATTTTGGTAAACTTAGTTTGACTATGGATTTTATCGTAGCGAATCATGTCTCGTAGCGAAATTCCAGACATAGGCCTTCCCATAGCACGTTGACCGACTTTAAGCTTTCGAATGAGGCCTATAATGAAAGACCACGTTTTGGCGCATAACAATATTAAAGATATAGAAAGGCGGTCATTTTCGCATTTTTCGTTATAATGGTAAGAAAAGACAAAGCATCGTTTATTATTTGTGTGCTAACAGCATTTTTCTAATTCCTTTGTCCACTGCCCTCGGCGTGACCTAGCTGCGTCCGTGCGTGCCTCCCTGAAGGGCTTCTTTATTATTTTTCTATATCAAATAATATATAAAATGTAAGCATATAACACCAATGGATGTTAATAACAATAAGAGGCATAAGATATTTCTTTTAGAATCTGACTGAATGTAAATATTAATACGTGTAGCAAAAACTTTATACCCCTTTACGAAAATTACGTGGACGGACAAGTATGAAATTTGGCACAGTTGTAGTTAATATAGAGAAGGAGTGCAGAATGCTAATATGTTTTTATAAATGATGATAAAAGATACATTAAATCAATAAAAAAAACATTACACACACCATGCATTTGACATAAACACACACACATATATTTACATTACTCTTTTGTTTATGGCTAAAGTCTGTGGTATTTAATATCATTTGTGTTATCAAAAATTAAATATAATCTGTTATAAAAATTGAGAAGTATGACGTGTTACATCGTACTTCTCAATTAAGTGAGTGTCAAGTTTAGGTTTCACTTGAGTCTAATTAAGGTCGAATTTCGGCCACTGACGGGCAATAAGTAATAATAAATTTGTTTGTTTTTAATTCTATGCATTCTGACTGACATAATAATTTATTGCATGTGTTGAAGGAAATAAAGAGTAAAATCCCCAAAAAACATAAAAACGTCTGAATGCAGTATGGGTACTATCATTTATACTCGTACTTATGTTTGTGCATGACTTATACGTTTGGTTCTGTAATTTACTACCAATTCATTACGAGTACATACATACCTAAGGTTAAATTTTGATATTTTGAGTATACTCATGTTACCAAAACATTTGAACCGTGGTAAAACTTTTCCTACATGACTGCTACTCAACCGTCCATACTTATCCCCACCCTGTCGAAACTTCACACTCACTCATTCATAAAACTTGGTACGTACTCTAAAAGTTTCTGACAGAATATCAAAAACTTTTATGGAGTCGTTCACACCGAAACTTTTCGAAACACGTATTCATAAAGAAGCAGCAACCTAAAGTTTTACACTTTTGACTTCATTTACTAACTAATCAAACAATACTTTTTTATTAACATTCTTCTGCGGGGAAAATAATTATCTAAAGTAAAGAAAAAAGGGACTTAACTCAAAATTGCCGACATTTCGTGAAATATATGAAGCTACTTCTTATAATGAATTAAAAAGTTACGATTTGTGATATAAAAGGACAAGTATAAATGTTACGTTCTTTTAATATCCGCTCGTTTTAAGAAAATTCACAAATTGCGAACTCGTTCTTTTTTATATATATTAAATGTTTAATATATAGATATTTGTTTTTATTATTCACATGAAAAAAATAAAGTTTTATTTATTATATGATATTACCAAAACAGCGCGATATTATGAGCTGTTCTCTCAAAAGGTGAACCACTAAAAGTCCTTCACACATCTAATATAATAACTAAATAACCTATAATATAATAACTATGAACGTTACGCATTACATCATACAGAAAATGCGTGTTTGTGTTGCGTAGGTCAGCTTCGTAATGGGTGTAATTTGACGTCCCGTGAGCCCGCTTCATTGTAGGCACTTATCATAATGTCACTCGATGAGTCACGCGAGGGAAAACATGGAGAAAACTCTTTCTTAGTTAAAAGCGAAACGTGCGAAATAGTACGTTGATAAGCTCATTGTCGGTGTTGAGACATGCTATAAGCCTAAAATAAATATTTACACTTCGTAGGAACAGTAGGATGTAAATGTTATATAATATAATTGTAATGCAGTATTTTATAATTGTTGAAGTTCTAAAGTTTAAAAAGTGACAAGACAATCAATAAACAATAAACACATATTCCCTGGACTATATTTCTGTTAACCCGTGGGAGTTTAACAGGAACATCGTAAAGATTTCGTGAAAGTGACATTTAACTCTTTCCGATGCGTTTATTATGGCTTAACGAATCGCCATGTTAATTACCTCGATGTTTAACTATGACCCAAATTATATTTTTTCTTCACCTATTTCCTTATGAGAATTCCGTGTCTATAATTAGAAGGTGATTAACCCTTTTCTCATATTCTATTTAATTTTAATCGTTTAACTGTTTTTGTGTAGAATTTGTTTTTGTTATGATAATGTAAGATTTTTGTTTGCAACAATCATTGTCTTGTCTATTTTTCGGTAATTACAATATAATTAGTGCAAATGTTAAGTAATCGCGTATTAATAAATTGGAATTATTTTTTATCTTCTCTCGCCATCCCCAAAAAGCGCCATGGACTAAACTTATTCCTTTTTTTTTGCAACAGGGCAATGCGGATGAAATATTTTTTCAATTCAATATTGCAAATGGATTTTGTAGTTTACAGAAATGAATTTTAGCGAATTGAGACTGATATTAATCCTAAAATATTGTGTATACATTTTATTTTGTAACCGGATTTAAGAGTTTTTTTATCTGCCTGTAATAGCAAACGAGCTACAGTCCACCTATTGGAAAGTTTTATTTGCGGAACATTGGAATTATTTGTATTGATATTAATATAAAATCTCATAATGAGGGGCGTACGGGGCGTAGATGGTAATAACAAGATTATTAATCGAAACAATTCATTATAATTTAATTAGATTGGTCTAATTACTAGCTTTCATTTACCCATATTTTTGTGATACATAGTAAAAAAATCATCCCCCATAGAAATAGAAGATGATGGGTCTTCTATTTCTAGGCGACATTTCTAAAAATTATATAGCCTATGACACTCTGCAAACTGAGACGATTCTAATGATATGTCATACGTCACAATCCGTCAAGCCGTTTGGGATGTAGCATGTGACAGAGGAATGGACATACATACAAAGAAACATACAAACATACATACATAAGCTCGAAAGACATTAACCTCCTTCTGACGCGTCGAGTAAAGCAAAACTCATGCAGCTCACGTTCGCTAAAACCGTCCCATAATCAGTTACGGCGTCTCCCGGAGTTACATCCCGTGTCAGCTTCCGTCGCACATAGCATTCGTTTCCGAGAATTCAATTACGACGAAAAGTCACATTTTTCAGTACAAGTCTTTTTCAACCGTCGCTGGACTTATACAGAGACGTGCTCTTCTCCTATTAGATTAAGTTTGTAGAACTAAGTTAACGTGATTTTCAAAGCGCTAGCGACGATTCAGTGTCACAACTATGATATTAAATCGTATTGAACTTAATCTATTAGGTTTATTGGGTAGAATTTAATAAATATATGTATACAGAGCTTTAGCATATATTTATTAAATTTAATAAGGGGATGCATGCGCAGGAAAAATATCACTAAGAAATCTAAAAGTTTTCAAAGGTGCGTGAAGTCTATCACGAATCTATCATTTCACTTGTAGTCAATAAACCAACTCTGAAGAAAGGCCTGCGCTCAGCAGTGGTACAATAATGCCTTTATAGATAAATTTGCGGTGAATGAAAACGTAAAAAACTGAAAACTTGCGCATCTGAGAGTTCGTTGAAAAAAGGAGAGTTATTAAAGGTGTCAAATCTACCAATTCGCACTTAGCCAGCGCGATGGACTGGACCTTCCACATTCTGAGAGAAGATCCAAGCCTAACAGTGGGACGATATAATAGCTTGATGAAAATGATGATGAGATATTTTTTTTATTTTTGAGTATTTATTTTAGAACAGTACGAAACAATACACGAACCGTACTCATATTAAGTCAGTTTTCCAGTCACATCTTGTATTACAACATTTGCTCAAATCCAATTACCTTCATTGGAAAGTCACATCTTCCTACACTCCAGTGTTTCCAAAGTCTTTGTTGTGTAATGTTGTGCTTTTTCCTTTTGTGTAGAGCAAAGCTTCTATTCCGTATCCGTTCATGGAAAAAAGTATACTAAAAGTTGTGCGTGATTTTTTTCAAGAATATATATTTCCTTTTTTATTTAGAAAACAAGCTTTGCCCGCGGCTTCGCTCGCGTTCAAAAGTATGACAAAGTTTCATACAAACTTTCATCCCCTATTTTATCCCCTAATGGGAAGAATTGATCAAAATCCTTTCTTAGTGGAAGCCTACGTCATAACATCTACCTGCAAGCCAAATTCCAGCCCGTACCGTCCAGTGGTTTGGGCTGATAGATCAATATGTTAGTTAGTCAGTCAGTTTTGAGTTATATATATTTAGATTGAGTTCTCTTCGTAGAACAGGCTTTCGCTTTTGCCTAGGAATCCTAGAGATTTTACATTAAATCGAAATAGAGTCCTGGAGTTATACATACAAAACTGTCTGAAATCCATAGTTAAGTTAAAGTCTAAGCCGTAATTGTAAGTTGTGTCGTACAACACTCTTCATCTAAAAACGGCGCAAAAAATAAATGACTGGGGCCTATGAAAAAATATTTTTTATGAGGGAGCGACGCGTTGTTATATAAAGAAAGAAGCCTTATAACCACCTAATAAATCATCTCGTAACACCTTGTCAAGTTCAATTTGAGGAGCTCTTTCGAGGAACATTTTCCTTTATTTCGCGTAAGTTTAATTTCTGGTAGTTTGTACTAGGCGTCGATCTTTATACCTAAAGATATAAACTTCATGAAAATATTAAAAATAATTCCTATTGTTTCATATGTTTTACGCATAATCACTAAACTAAACCTACATATGTATTTAGATTTTTTATAATGTATGTACAATACACCTGTAATTAGTATGTACATATTTCTAAGTACAATCTTGTATACAGAACGATCTTGTATAAAGAAAAAATGTGAGTGTAGCTAATCTTTTGTATTTAGATGTGAAATATGGTAAAGTAGAGATACTGAATCTTATTTAATCCTCAGGCATGGTACGAGGGACTCAGGAAGAACCTCAATTTATGCTGCATTTTATTGCTGTTTAGTTTTAAGGACAATTCTCTAGATAATGTGGATAATTTTCTACGTCATTTATAAAAATGAAGCGTGTGTGTGCATTTCACACATGACAGACGTGAAACTTAATAATAATAAATAATGAAACATTTCTGAGCAAAAGGTTATTAAGACTTATTTTCTTTCAAAAATCGATTAATAATCACTGCAACCCATATTCCGATCCGATATCTTATTACGAATATACCAAACTTGAGTTGTTATACAAGCTACGAAAAATACTCGTTAGCGTGTTTCAGAAGGGGTACAGCGCCATCTAGCTGTAACGCAAACAACTACTTTCGTTCCGCATTTTAGTTCCATCGAGTTTTAAATCACAACAATTATAAAGAGGTTTCACTTTTAAAGATTACTGCGTCGGTGCTCTTGTCATCGTTTAGGTGCGGTAAATTCACCTTGTAATCGTTAAATTGTCAACTGTCCATTGTTTAAATCGTTAAACAAAATGGTAGTTGTTACGCCCTAGATGCTCGCAACAAACAAAGTAGTTAATGCTTTTGCGTCGGCTTTAAAAGAACAAAAACATTCGTAAAAATTGGCATGGATATTTTTTGTAAATCTGATCGGTTTTGAACGGCAGCCAAATATACAAGAGTTTTTTCAAGAAATATTGCTAAAGTTGGACATAAAATGAGTTTTAATTTACGTATTTTTCTTTGTTATGTTGTGTTGTTTAATAGTGATGTTAACTTAGTTTATGATTTTCTCAAAGTCGATAAGTTTCATGAACGAGTTTCGGTTCGTTGGCAACATTATTCATTGAACTATTTGCTACGAAGTTATTATTAATCGCAACAAACAAAAAATATACTTTATAGGTCAATTGTTCATTGAATGTAAACACTTGTGGATTCCCGAGTAATAATAGAATGTGTAGGCATCGTGTTTGCGGCTAATTCTAGAACTTTGCGGTTATTAACTGATACCAATTTTGCGATTGAGAAAATATTTTGGAATGAACTTAGAATAATTAATAAGGAGAATGGAATAAAAGAAAGCGATTTAAAATGACAGTTCATTATTATTGAGTTCGTTTAAGAATACGTCACTAAAACTATTGACATAGAAAAATTTAAAACATTTAAACAAACAAACTCTTCAACTTTATAATATTAGTATAGATAAAATATTGTTTATACCGTATCACAAAATAAAGTAACTAGGTTTACGTGGTAATTCTGAAGATTATCGTTCCTAAATCCAACCTTAGTAATCCATATGAGATTTCGATCGCTAATAACCTCACTTATGGGTACTTATAGCAAATTAAGGTTAATACCATAAAGTACTTTAACGATACGTCGAAATAGAATCTGGATCCGCAATCTCAGATCTAAAAAGCATTGGTTAATAAATCAACGATGATCGGTTCGGTGAGATAGATCGTGAGGCATTGACCTTTTCATCGTTCGCAATTATTCGCGAACTAGTAAGTGTATATGGAGACGCTTGCAGTATTTAAACCTACATATAAATACAGTAAAATTGACATGTATTTATATGACTTCAAAATTACTTCCATTTTTAAGCATCGATACAACCTTGCGCCATTTTTTTTAAGTTTTGTATTTTAAAATAAAATGGAAACATCTGTGGACAGTATCACTCGTGGACATTTCGACACACCACACCCATGAGTTTATGTGAAAACATAAGTGGTAACTTGTTTTATCGACCCTGTTACATTTACACTCTTTATACTTGAACAAATTAACGCTGGCACACGTGAAACAATTAGTAATAGAAAAGTAGTAGAGTGTGCTCTCTTCTAGGATGCCTCAAGGTTCTATGAGGAGAATAAACCGATTATAAAAAGATATTAACAAACACACATGCACGTTTGTTGACATGTATGACGTAGATATCAATGCGTAGATGTTGGGAAGCGTGGGCGTTATAAAATTTTAATAACGCACGTTTCAACGTTTCTGCGTTTCTGGACCAACGCCCGCGTTATTGTTCTAGCTCCTAACTGTTGCGCCGCTCCCGACTTGCCCTCTTTCCTGGAGGATATATACAAATGAAAAAAAAGAAGTCTCGCTTCACAATTTTGAGACAGCTTTTTAAAGATTTTAAGGACAATAGAAGCTTGGAATACGGTTCTTAAAATTAAGCTGTAGCACAAACGTATGAGTTTTCATTTCATTATTTTATGTACGAAATTGGGTAGCGTATATGTAAATAGTAAAGCGTGTATGTAAATTATACTGCTTATTATACTTAGATCTGCTTACTTAGCAGATCTTTTTAGTACTTCATTGTCAGGATATATTTTCTGACCTAAACATATCACATCATATCATCATATCATATCATATCATATAAATCGGAAGGGACCAAATAAAAAATTGCGGCGATTTTTATTATTTTTTCTCTTGCTTCTTATAATGTAGCAAATCTAACTAATTTAAAAGTGACAATTGTGTTAAATGAAGACAAATATAAATGTAACATGCCTTTAATAATCGCACCCTTACAGAACTGTCCAAAAATTGATTTTTCCAAAAAAAAAAAACACTTCTTATTTTAAAAACTACATATGTTATATTAGTCTCTTTTGGCCTCACCGTGATACCTTTTTAAATGTTTTTTGAAGTAAATTTAATATACATAGGAGTACGGATATAAAAAAAGATCTTTTCTATCAAAGCAACTTGATGATTTGCAGTCGCAATTATTGTTGTGTCTTCGTTAGTCAATCTGGAACGTTAATCAAGATCCCAGTGAATATTAATCCAGAGGACCCAGTGTTGAAATATCTCTGAATATGTAAATACTGACGGCTGTGATCTGTTTTGAATATTACAGACTGTCTGCTTATATATCACCTACCCTGCTAGCTTTAGTTTATATCACAACAGACCCTGCTTAAATTGGTAACGGTAAATTATTAATTGCTCCGTTTTCGTAAACTATTGGCAATTCAGTATATTCTGTGTGGAAAATATTATATTCCTTTACCGACCATTAACTGTTTGCTAAAATTTATAATATGTATAATATCCTTTATTTAACCATAAAGTGTTTAAATTCAGTTGAAATATATTTTAGTGAACGGTTACATTAAATATTGAAGAATTCTCAGTATAACTACCATTGGTTTCTATTTTTTAATTGTTTACTACATTTTAAGTTACTTCGAATTTTAAGGCTTACTTAAAGTAAATATCAGATACATATGTACATACATTTATGACCGTTTGATTAGTTCTTAGAGTTGCTACTGTGATTCGGACACTTGCCAACAGAATTAAACATGGAATTATATAAAACATAATCATTTCTAAACGGGCAGGTTAACTAATACTTCATCAAACCGAAGTGAAGATAAGTATGTCTGTCAAAGAAGATTATTCTGTCTGTACGTTTCATTATCACTGCATCAGTTTTAAACGTAGCTATGTCCATTAAATGGACAATTTTGTACAAAAACATGTCTCGCACTATCTAAACTTAACGTTCGCAGCCATTAACAATCTTGTAAGTACGTTCGTTAGTCACAACTCGAGCGGGTCAAACACTCAGTGTTAGCAGGTCAGACTTTAGTTACTTGAAAATGTAAAATAAATACTTTTATATATATACTCTGTATTATATAAATACTGCGCGAAGTGTACAAACAGTTTAGTACCTTTCGCGCGCAGTTTGTACAAAAAATATTTTTATTATAAGGTTTACGGTTTTCGTAATTTTTCATTTATCGGAACAGAAAATTCAAAGATGGAACAGAAAATACCTAAGATGATTCAAAGATAATAAATACATATATGAGTATAATTACTATTCTACCAATTCCCACTTGTCCAGTGCGGTGGACTATGGCCTCTCACAAACTCTCTCATTCTGGGAAAATGAGAGAGTTTGTGAGAGGCCATTGAACCCGTGCCCAGCAGTGGGTCAATAATGGGTTGACGATGATAATTACTAGCATTAAAAAAAATTCACGACAACCAAGCAGCATAATTAACACATACAATACACGGCATTTGACAAGTTGACTCCGTTACGGAATAAGTGGTTTCTTTAGCAGGAATCCGTGAGGGAGGTCGAGCACCCTTTAGTTGTTGCTGCAATAGGTAAAAATCTGAAGGAAACGCGTTACATGCCACCTACGTTTGCATTTTTTTTTGCCCGTAGCTTTTGCATCCACCTAAGAGTCTTTAAAGACTTTTAGCAATTGAAATGTGTTAAACTCAGTACGTTTTTAATTAAAAAAGAGGCGATGTGTGTAAGCAGAATGGGAGGTTCCGTATGCGAGAAGGAAATTCATATTATGACAGCACCAAAAATTAGTTTGTGTTTCATAGTATTACTCTGAAAACAAAAAAGTCTAACTATTTTGACGCAAAATTCTAAAATTAAATAAATTATTATAAAACAAAATTCGGGTATTTTGTTAATTACAGTTTAATAGCCTGCTTTTGTGGTTTTATACTAAATTCTTGTTACTATCCAAGACCGATGGACTGACTGAATTTATGAAAGCTTCGTTTATTGCTATTTATCTAAGGGACCCTAAAAAGAAACCGCATGAAAATAGTTAAGAAACATTTTAAAATAATTACATTTTTACTAGGCCTCTTTCAACAAGTTCTACTTCTAATTAAGTAATTCGTTTAATAGGTTTTAATTAATCTTTAACATTTAATTTAAAGGCAAAACAAGTATATGTGTACTAAGAGATTTTCCTATTTAGTAATTTTATATGTAGAAAAATTTCACTTCAAGTAAAAAAAAATCTTAATACTTGAAATAAAGTATACTTGGAAATAATTAACAATTAATTATTAATGGTAGTCATAAGTAATCATTGTGTTAATTTATTTAATAAGATTGACATCTTACTTAACAATAAATTTATTTTTGAAAGCACATATTAAATAGAGTATATAATTCCACTGTTAGATATGTATCTCTATTTTGTGGTCGGAATGCGTAAACAAAAATTCCCGCTATTCGGACAATCCTCGGAATTGAGGTCCCAACCCCGGGACATTTCGGGAAGCCCTCGCCTCTAATAGTCCATTCTGCTAGGTCATTAGAACATTCTTGCCAGCTAGACAGCTCAGATTGTACTATCCCGGTAAATGTACGTATTACATTCTGCAAATGGAGTTCCGTTTCTTGAATTCAAATGAAGCTCTTTCATATGAAGCCTTTACCTCGTTTGAGATTCTTACAGATGTTATCGGTTAGCTTCTCCCGTGAGAACTATTGCAATTCAGTTGTCGTAAATATGGTCTGAAGTGGGCAAAACTCTTTGTAGTTCAGAACTAGAAGTATCACCGCCACTCTTACTCCTACCTAATAATGCCAGTGTTATGTGCTTTCCAGTATGAAGAGTGTGGTAAGGGAGATATATCTGAGGCGTTCCAACTTAGTCCTCAGGGGTAGCAATGCATGTATGGCTAACCTCAGGTAAAACTCGGATCGTATCTTGGGTTGATTACAGACGTCCATAGGCGGCAGTGCCCACTTACCATCAGGTGCAACGCATGCTCGTTTGCTAGTACCATTTTATAAAATATAAAAAGTTAATCCACCATCACATGTTTAATTATATTAAGAATTGTCTTATGAATGGTAAGTAGTGTAGTACACCCCCCGATCAGGTGGACTGACGACTTGAAGAAGACGGCGGGTAACCGCTGGATTCATATAGCTCAGGACCGGTCAGAGTGACGTCGATTAGGGGAGGCCTATGTCCAGGCGTTGAATCTCAAAGGCTGATAGATAGATAGTCATGGTAGACTTCATTCATAAGTGAATCTTCATTTTTTGTACCTGATTGTTCTTTCAAGTTTTTACATGGCTTTTGCTCTATAACGAAATACCTTGCGAAGTGGTGGTAGTTTACTAAAGTTTAAAAATAAATGTATAATGAATGTACTCAGAATAAATAACTTTTATTTTGATTTATATGAACATCTGTGATCAATTTCCAATTTCAAACTGTCGAAAGGATGGATTCTGGGATATAGCATCTGGGACTCTACTAATTTATTTCAGAATTCATTTCGCTCGTGCGTATGCGTTATCTATTTAATATTAATATTTTATTGCTTATTTTTTACATATTATAATTTCCGTTTTTTTTATTATTATATGTTAAATTTAAAGGAGGTAAGGAGAAAGGAGAGGAGGAGAACAAATTTACGATCTTGATAAAAAATTCAACATAATAAATTGCACTGTCAAAAAAATATTATGAGTATTCTAACAGTAGCTCATAGTTAAAGTAATATCTTTCAATATAATTATAATTTGTAACTAATGTTTTTTTGTATCCTAGCAATATTTGAACCACAACCTACAAAAAATACTATGTGACTGCCATTTATATTTTTTGTACAGTAATTACTTCTGCGCGTAGTAATTATAAGAAATGGAAACACATTAAACTTTTTGTCGGTGGTGTCATTGACCCCGTGGTAAATCTCAGCCGTGCGCGCATTGTTCAGACTTTTGACGTCATCCTCCTAATGTGTGATGCATCCGTTGGATGAACATATTTAGATCTATGGCCGATTTATATCATCCAGATTTTTATGAAATTGAAACAGGACGCGTTCAAGTAAGGACCAGTGGCTTTAGCCGCCCATGGTCTGTATGCTCAAATAGTTCTGGAGGCCTGAAATCGGCCACATATCAATGCTCTATAAATCAGGTTTTCTCAAAGTGAGATACGCGTACCCCTTGGGGTACGCACGGTAATCGTAAGGGGTACGCAACAAAATTGACGTAATGACGGCTACTTAGATAATGGTGCATTCGATTATTAAAGGTAAAGTTGCTCTTGGAACTAGTCCAAATATGTTATTAATCAGCATAACATAGCTATTACCAAAATACAGTGGCGCTTAGTACATATCTGTAATAAGCATATACATACATACGATTAGTTAAGAAGGTACCGCAGCAGTCAAAGTCCGCAGAGTACCAACCCTTCCTGATTTTCCAGATTAACGTTAGCAAGTTTATTTCTTGGCAAGAATTTCATTCTATTACTTTGTATTAACGTCACCTATTCGATCAATTTATCAAATACTATACATATCACTTGGCCAGCGCAATGGACTATGGCCTTAAACTCTCTTATTTTGAGAGAAGACCCGTGCCCAGCAGTGGGACAATAATGGGTTGATAAAATATCTATCATGCAGATAACTCCAGATTCAAATCCTGGTTACTGTATATTTACATAATATAAATAATTAATTTTAATAACTTATTTGGGTTTAAGTCTTTGGACATAATGGTACAACCATTATCAATAAGAATAAAAACAGTTCTTAATATCTACTATCATTTAGGTGTTACATTTTATTATAGAATAGCAACTGGACGGTGTAATCGCACAAGTGATTAATCACGTAACACACTTGCATACACCGGCTTGTGAAAGAAACCGACATTATTATCCCATTAGGTGTGATTTCTGCAATAGATACAGATCAATCTTGCGAAAATAATACTTCATAACACTATCACATTGTTGCTAAAACTGTGTTGTTTATAAGCGGATCTCTGTTGGCATTTAATTTTCATTTGGTTGTTTACTGGCTGTTGACTACCTTTACTTATTGTGAAGTTAAATTATCATGACAATACTAATTTAACTAAAAAAATGAGCTTAAGTCAATTAGAAGTAAAACATCTCTGTTGATTGATAGTGAAATGGGAAACATAAATTAACGCGCTTTCTACACTAGGATTTTCTCCTGTATCGTGGGGGCCATGGACACACAAAGACGAATACACCAACACCCAGACCCAGCACAGAAATCTAAACTCATCATTCATATTTCTGTCTGGCCGGGAATCGAATCCGGGACCCACTGCGCCTCAGACCGGTATGGTGACCGCTCCACCACGCGGGTAAATTGTTCTATACTTCCTATTATAGTTAACTGTTATTTTTAATATTATTATGTTATACGTATTAATAAAAAAAAAAAAAACTTAAATTTACATTTGTCTTCTAATTATACCAATTTGTGCTTAATCTTGTTTCTGTTCGAAAATAAATCAAAGTTACTGTCGAGTAGCTCATAAAGTCTAACATATTTCACCTTTTCTCTTCAATTGAAGGTATTTAAAAGGCTCAATAAACGTTTATATTCATCCGATACCGGCGTGGTAATATCGGAAACGGCCGGAAACATCACGGCCTGTTGTGTTTCTAATGCCTGTCGCATTTCCGCACAATTACCGCCGTCCTTTACTCACTTGTGGTTAGAATATACTTTACTGCCTAGTAGCTACTAGTTCACGAATAATAGTTATTAGTAACTATTATCAAGTTACAACGCTGACACAAGTATTCTAAATTGGGGAAAGGAGAATTGATATATTTTTTAAACTTATCTAAATACTCATCATGCTAGTGTATATTCCAACAAAATAGTGTCAGTTTTACCCGACTGTAAGAGGATTCCAAAAATAAATACTCAGGTATATTATAAAATTTATGTTACTATTTTGTCGACAACTTATAAAAGCGTTAAGGTATATATATCATAACAAAAACAAATAACCCGGCAGCTTATTTCAGTTTTAGCATCAGGGTCTTTTGTTTCTATAATTTCTTGAAGAAAGTGGTAGAGAAATGTGCAATATACCTACCTACCTACCTATATACCTTTACATGTTTAAACGTTCAAAATGTACTTCTCTTTATGTAAGTTGGATATTTGATTTGATGTGTTAAAACACATTGAACACTTAGAAAATCTTACAGTAGAAAAACAGTTCTTTCTTAAATTTATTTTTAAAAATCTGTACTATTCACTGTCTCACAGTCTAAATTCGACTCAGCGTCATTCTGTGGTCACACACGTGTGGCGATGACGCTCAAAGAAATGATGCATTTTCCCAGCCAACAATGATATAAGATGTATAGCAATACAAATAAAATTATTGTGTTACGACCTCAAACTAATTACCATTAATTGTTCACGTGTTTATGTGCTCGCCTACACTCAACGCCCATTTGTAAGGAATTATTTGATTAAATAAATTAATTAAAAAAACTGCTTCGTTAATTAAAGAATAAGAAGTACCATCATGAAACTATATGGTTACAATATATATAGTTTCATTTGGTATAGTACCAAATGAAACCTATTTGGTCCTATTTGGTACTAAGGTTGGTTATCTATACCTACTCTATATTGATATTATAAAGCAGTAGAGTTTATTTGGTTGAACGTGATAATCTCAGGAACTACTGGTTCGAATTGAAAAAATATATTTGTGTTAAAAAGCAAATTTATAAAGGAAGGCTTTAGGCTATATAACATCACGCTATGTTTGTTTATTTTCTAATATTGTTGTATAAACGCGGGTGAAACTGCGTGGCAAAGCCAGTAATATATATGGTTTAATTTATTGGTACATAATAAATAAATGCTTTACAATGCTTTATAAAGTTATATATGTAATGTACATATATGTAATGAATTTATAGTAACTATAAGATAAAGAAGCATGAATTATAGACCTTTCAAAAATCATTTTATTCTTATTTACCATTGCACGAAGTTATATTTAGAGTGTATAAAAATCTGATAATGATTAAGGCGTATAAGTCGTTATTAGTCGTTACACATCTCGCAAATAAATTATATTTTGTGCAACTATTACAAAGTAATGAATATGACATCTTACAGTACAATAGAACTAAGACCAAAAGAGATCGAAGATTGCACAGTGGGCGATGACGTTAGAGGAAACGATGCACTTTCCCGTGCGATCATTACCGGAGGGCGAAGCAAATAAACACGCACTTCCCGCCCACTGCAACTTCATTCCAACTGCGTGGGATTTACTGCTACTAATAATAGAACAAACGCACTTTTACTTCTATGTTTCATGTTCATGACGAGTTTATTATTCTAAAGTATAAAGATGTTTGAGTTATGCGCTTTAATTAGTAAAATATGCTATTTTACTTCACATTTAACTGACTGCTTCAGAACGAGGGTAATGTTTTTCGAGCCTATGTAAATTTCTTTGGTACGTGCTACAGCCGAAACGGCTTGATAGGTTGTAATATGTGACATATCATTAAAATCGTCTCAGTTTGCAGAGTGACAAAGGCTATATAATTTAAAAAAAAAATGACGCCTAAAAAGGGGAAAAGGGAGGAGACTTTTTTATTATCATAAAAACATGGGTATCTAATGAAAGCTGTAAACAGACCATTCCAAAAAAAATACTTTTACTTTTAAAACTTTTACTTGACTATATCGTCAAAAAGTAATATAAAGCTAAAATAAATATATTAATTACATGCAAAAAATCGTTTTACGCATTCGTGTTTTTAGTTTTAATATAATAATGTTACTAGTTAACTCTTAGGTTAAACATCTCTACAATATAATTTAGTTGTTGTATAGTGTTCTATTATAACAATAATAAAAAGACAAACAGTATTCATAAATTCGAAAGCATCAAAACTGAGAATTGAGGAGATTGTCACCATTGGTGTTTGCAATACTTGCATTGCAACGATCAATTTGTAGTTATATTAGGCAAGAATGCCCGTATAGTGGGTTTTTGAATAAGGCAGTTAAGTACATGAATAAACATTCTCTGAATTTATGTGTTAAATTTGCCCGCATATGGGTTAAGCTAATCAATAGACCTTAAATCGAAAAATGTCAGTGTAATAATTGATTCAACTGTTGACGAGACGTTGTAATTTAAGGATAAGGAGAGTGATTATTTCTTTGATTGAATACACGCTGAAGTACCCGTGCTTAAAAAAAAAGGGTTGACATGCTAACCGTTGGAGGTACCTACATGAAAAGTGATAAGGACCTTCCGGATAGAGAATTAAATGTCAACCTCGTATATGCCATCAAAAGTTTCCTATTTTAGCGTTCTCTTTTTATTTAAAACGGAAATCTGAAAGTTTGAAATCAAAGGGTGTAGTGACGTCACAAAAATAGTCGCAATATTTAAATAGAGAAAAATATCGAAATAAAAAGTAGCCTGTAGACTGACCAGTTTAATAAGCTACGTCCATGTAAAATTTCATGCATATCGGACTAGTGGTGATGATCGAGTAACACACAGACACACCCCATCTCATTTATATATGTAAGTATAGATGTAGGTACTCTTAGGGCTCATGATTTGCAGAATGAACAGCTATAATCAAACGGACATTTAAAACTTCAGGTTTGAGGTCGTCGAAAAAGGCTCATCACAAATTAAGTTATAACTGTGAAAAATCCGGCCAAGTATACCTTATTACCATTTTATCTATAAAAACATGTTTGTTGTATAGGAGCCCCTTTTAAATATTTTTTTATTTTTTTTTTAGTATTATAAAACGGCAACAGAAACACATCATTTGTGACGTGTGTGAAATTTCAACTGTCTAGTCTAGTCTAGCTATCCCCATTCGTGAGATGCAGCCTGGTGACAGACAGACGGCTAGACGGACTGCAGAGTCTTGTGCATGTATTAGAATTTTGATATAAGAACACAATTGTATATTGTTAGCATTACAATATATCATGTGGCAAACATCGTACACGTTTTGCAACGCTGGTTTATGTTTAACAGAGGGAAAATGGCTTTGAATCTGGTCGTAAACAATAAAGTTGCGTAAACAATTACAAATCGTAACAAACTATTTGTAATTTATATAACAACTGCTTCCTTTTTCATTTCTAAAAAATTATGTGATTTGTGTTCAGTTCATTTTTGTTATAACACTGCTTTATGAAAAACAAACATCGTGAAATACCATATAGTATCTTCAGTAGATGAACTTACACGTACATATGTGTACATACTTAGGTACTATTAAAACACAGATATTGCAAGCAACGATATAAAAAGGCGGAATGAGAATAGAATAAATAGCTATTGATGAGTATTTAGATAATTTAATAAAATTCACGTAAAATTATGTTAAGATACTTAATAAAACACAAATATCCTAAATATCTACACTACTACTTTAAAACCGAAGAGTTTATTTGTCTGGTTTAACGCACTTATCTCAGGAACAACTGGTTCGAATTGATAAAAAAATATTTTGTGTTGAATAGTCCATTTATTGAGGAAGGCTATATATCACACAATGTTTGTTCCCTTGTTGTTTTTTGCAGTAGCAGGCGAAACCGCGGGGCACAGCTAGTAACATATAAGTAATAT